>BQNB010184181.1:0-12332 GCA_026074375.1 Tanacetum coccineum
TCAAAACCCTAATCAAACAAACACTTGTGATCTTGAAAAGCAATAAACCGAATTAGGGTTTATTAAGAACCCTAATTAACCGAAAACCTCTTGGACCGAAATCAAGAACCCGAAACCCTTTTTAGGGTTTTATCTTCGGACCAAATAAACTACAAACACCTTGTGTATAAATCTTGAACGTCGAGCTAGGAGGATTCAAGTGAGATTGATTAAAACCTTTATGGTTTAATCGAATTCGGTGTGTGACTTAAACCGAAAAACAAACCACCCTAATTAAGGGTTTTGTTGAATCGGCTAGAAAAGAACAAAAGAACCATAAACAATATTTAGGTTATTGAGGGAATTGTGTATGTCGTATATTATGAATTGGAGTATGGGATATTTATAGCCCCATCACCCTAATTGTAATATACTTGGGAAACAAGTCCTAATTCCATTATAATTCCTTTTCTAGTTTTCCAATTAGACAAAACACCCCCCTTAATCCTCTTAGGTAACCGGCCACATAAGGTGTGCCCTTGGGGTTCGGTTTTTGTCTAATTTAGTCCTTCGGTTTATATGTCGTGAAGTATAAAACGTATTCTTCGTGTATTAACGTGTGTGCCCCCAATAGGCTCACATATTCGTAATGTACTCGTGCTATTCGACTACCATAATCCAACATCTTGGACTCTCGTGCCGTCGTATCATGATATTTCTCCTGATCAGAGGGTTAATGATGCTATACACCACTTAGAACAGCTCAAGGATGACTGCGTTCCGCACATGGGTTTCTTTACCTAGTCACGATATGATTCGGTAGAGTTTGTGATGTGTGTGGATATTTGTTCCCTCTATATATGTGCAGACTTTGTATCTCCCATGTAAGAGAAGAACACACAAGAGAAAGAGCGGGCGCCCACAAACCATTCTTCCGTAAGGTAAGTTCTAGTAACATATCATCTTCCTTTATGGAGTATATGAATTGCATAGTATAGAGTATATGTAATTTACCAGCGTTGTTATGCATGTGACCATCAAGCTTTTGATTGCCCATGTGATCTTCTATAGATCATATATAATGGCTTTTTGGTGTTCTAGTTAGACGTACTCCCATTTTGTCCCCTATTTGATTTATGTGTGGTTTAGAGAATGTGAGATGTTAACAAACACCTAATAGTACTTATTATGTAAGTTTGTTTCTATAAGTAATATAAAAATCGGCAAGCTCGAGTCTCATTGTTATATGTTAGTTCGGAAGTTCTAGTGTCTGTGTATATTAGTTAGAAGCTTGTTACATATAGTTACATATAATCAGATTATGATCCCACATATAAGCAACTTGGCATAAAGAACCCGGTGAAGCTAGTCGTGTGTATTAGTTGTGACATGGACTCATCCTTAAAAGCAGGGGCGGATGCATTTGTTAAGTGTGGGGGCGGTGCCCTCCATGATTTGACAAATAAATTCGGTTTTTAGTGTAAATTTTGTTTTTTATTGACAATTTTATTAAAGTGCACCCCATCACACGATCAAATTGTCCCCCGTATTGAAGACAAACAATGTAAAACCCTTGTATCTATGTCTTCATTTTAGTGTGTTCAACGACTTTTGTCAAAAAAAAAAATTGCCCCCCGTCCTCTAACTTCCTGGTTCCGCCACTGCTTAAAAGCATTAAATTTGAAGCTTATTAGTTGTCAAAAGCACATGTATAGTAGTACCTCTTGCTGAATTTTTGTGTTTATTAAGGGACTCGTTACTCTTTCGAATATAATTAACTTCTGATCGAATTCTAGATCTTTTGTACCTTTTATTGTTAATGCTTGTGAAGATAGCAACTTTTGCGTTGCAATGTCTTTTTGAATATAAGACTAAATGTAATGGTAAGGTCGACCTTCGGTCGGTCGTCCCATGTGAAAGCAACTAAGGTTGGTCGTCTCATTCGATTCGAACTAGACTAGTCCCCCCCCCCCCCCCTTCCCTCAACTTTGCAATTGTTTTTTGGGTCGTGTAGAAAGCGAAGGTATGAAACCTTTACTTATAAAAAAATTATCCCCTTCATTATTTTTTTATAAACTCAACATTTCTTCATATTTTCACAACATATACACTTTTATAAAAAACACAAACTACTAACAATATGTCTTAAATTAATTCCGAGTGTTTTATTTTTCGATGATACGGATTGATGAACGAAAGTAAATAGTTTACTCTTCGGTTTTTTAAATAGACGTTGCTTTGGTTATTCATGCAGCTACTCTCGCTCAATCCAAAAATACCAACGAAGCTATATGCCTAGAGATCGTTACAGTGCTCAATTGACGTTAGTGCTAGCTTACTTTTGCTAAAAAACATTTTACACGTCTTATTTATTTCGTAAAAACGGATTACACGAATGACCGATCGCTGTTCAACGCATTGTTCTGAGATTTGTCTGCTAACTTGCCCGTATTTTCAAGAAGGTGTGTGGTTGCTGTTGGAAAAGATGGCATCTCTTGCTTTAGTGAAGTGTACCTCCGCGGATTCGCCAACTAGCATACGCTGCTGTTCCAGATTCTCTAGATGAATATTTAAAAACTCGGTGGACAAACAATTCTCGTGATTGTCTTGATGCATTTTTTGTAACGGGATATAAGAGTTATTATGGCGAGAAATTTGCGTATCATAGGGCTCTACGCAAACTGAGTCGAAAAGCTCTACGTTTTCACGGGAGCACAAACAGGGGTTTTTTCCTGGTATGATAGGCAGACCATAGACTGTACAAAATGGAGTGGGCTCAATGTCCACAGCATATCGTGTCAATTCAGTAGGGGTCGATTCGGGGGTAAGAGCCATGCATTTTGTTAGAAGCGGTTGCCTTTCAGATTTTTGGACTTTGACACGCCTTCTTTGGTTGAAGGTGTCGAACAATGACGTTAACGTTTTACGGTCAATCCCTGTTGTAAATGATCTAAAAGTAACCCTTATGTGTTTATTAGTTATATTTATCTTTGCTTAATTAATAACTTGCCACATGTTGCATGTTTATTGGGTCTTATAAGTTTTTATTTTTACAACTTTAAGAAATCTCTCATTTGAACTCAATTATATATATGTAAGAAGTGTAAAAAGACTTTTAAAATAACAAAAATTTCTCGAAAAAATCTTAAATTTTATCCGAAGTTAGAGGATATTGATACATAGAAAAGTTGTGAAGAATTCTTTTTTCTAATTTTGACTTTTGTACGTTTTTTTAATGCATAAAAAACATAACTTTCATGCTAAAGAAATTGATGCACAAAATTGTCAACTTGTTATATTTTGGTGCCCATTAAATTTTAATACATATGCTAAAAAAATTAGATGCAAAAACGAATTTTTGATCTAGCAATTTACAATATTTTAATGAACAAACGATTTTTTGCATCAGGATTCAGGAGTATACATTTTTAGAAAAACTGTCTTCACAATATTTTTATCCACCTATGTTTGTCCTCTATCTTGTGAATTTTTTGAGAATTTTTAAAAGCATTTTATTTGTTTGTATATATTTTTCTCTTCACACATAAATTTCAAAATCAATTATCAATCACTACTATTACAAACCAACTTAACCAAAATCGATAGAAATTGCACCCATTACCAAAAACCTACTAAGCGTGCAAATGCTTTTGCACGCCATGGTTTGTTCTCTTACTCCACTTTGCAAGCTAAGATGAGTTAGCAAATAAATAAATAAGTGAACCAGAACAACATTGTAAGACTAAGAGTAATCCGACTAAACCAGGTGACCAAACCAGACTGCCACATCAGCGTCATCTCAGCTTTCTCTCTCTTAGACCAAACAGTGACAAACCCTTGTAATCCGAACAAGTGACCAAACACTTTTTCTAAAAAAAATAAAATTTCATTAGTTAAAATAAAACATTACAATAAATAAAATTAAATTAAAAAGAATACAATAAAACATTACATTACATTATTGATGTTATTAATTATTTCATGAAATATTTAAAAATATAGTGTCCAAATCAAGTAAAAAGATTATTTCTAGAAAGGTGGTTCCAAATATATATTGCCATTTTTTTGTCTTCAATTTGTTCGGTGAACATGTAGCCCCAACAAATGAAAATGGTGGGTATGTTTGGTCTAAGTAATGGGGAGTAGGGTGGGGTTGCATGAAGACCAACCAAACCGTAGGGTGGGACTACCATCAGTCTAAGACTAAGAGTAATCCGACCAAACCAAGTGACCAAACCAGAATGCCACATCAGCGCATCTCAGCTTTCTCTCTCTTAGACCATACAGTGATCAAACCCTTGTAATCCGACCGGACAAGTGACCAAACTTTTTTTCTAAAAAAATTAAAATTTCATTCAAGTCATTTATGAAAACTAAAATTTCATTCAAGTCATTTATAAAAATTAAAATTTCATTCAAGTCATTTATGAAAATTTATCATGACAACCAACCATTCAATCTCTTTCAAATACATTCATATACATTTTTGTTCAATCTTTTTCTCCATTTAATCTCCTCATTTCCTCTTTATGTTAACAATAAATGTATATGATTCAATGCAAAACTAATTTACTCAGTAAGTTATTCAAGAAAAAGTAAAACATTAATTTCGTTAAGGACATTCAATATCAATAAATGCATACATTTTTGTTGCATGACACATTATTAATGTTATTAATTATTTCATGAAACATGTAAAAATATAGTGTCCAAATCAAGTAAAATGGTTATTTCTATAAAGGTGGTCCCAAATATATTTTGCCATTTTTTTGTCTTCAATTTGCTCGGTGAACATGTAACCTCAACAAATGAAAATGGTGGGTATGTTTGGTCTAAGTAATGGGGGAGTAGGGTGAGGTTGCATGAAGACCAACCAAACCGTAAAGTGAGACTACCATCATTCTAACTATATTTTTTACTCACTTCAGTTTTCATTTTGATATTTCAGTCGATTAAGGAGCATCGAGTTTGAAGTGGTTGGACCGTTGGAGTGAAAAATGAAATTGTACTGCATACAATGTATGAACATTTGCCGACTTTTTGTTTTTTAGTATTTTCTGTTTGATGGTTTGGGGTAATTTATGTTTGATATGATGTATTTCAGTAATTTATTTACGCCTGATGTATTTCCTAGATTATATGGGATGATCTCTTTTTCGTTTCACTTCATTAATCACTCACACATCCAAAGAGACCTTCCCTATTCACTCTAGTCAAAACTTCACTTTTATAACCCACTATTTTATTTTATTTTATTTTCTATTTTTTCAAACCAGCTAATTTTAAATTAGAAAGTCAACAATATATCTACCTATGCTATAAGCACCTCTTTATTACTGTCGGGCTTCTAATTTCTTTGTGTGATTTTCTGGTATTCTCTTATTTTACATTTTCAAATTTGATTTATGTTTGCTTTAAACGTTGTTATGATGGCTCATGGAGTAGTAAGTTTTGGGTATCTAAAAAGACAAAATATGAATATGAAGATAATACACAAATCAATGAATCACAAACCGTAATATAGCATCATAGCAAACCACAATACACAGAAGGTCATCCCACATATTCTTTTGACAAATGTTACATTTATTTTTTAGATTCACGTTTTTTAAATACTTATAACTTGTAAAAAACAAATTTAGTTTTCGGGTACATGTTGATCCTAATGAGTTTTGTTTCTTAGATGTTGCATACATATAAGATTTTTATTACGGAGTATGTGGCTAACCTATTGTATATTATATTTGTTTAGGTACAACCACAAGTATGGTCATAATCACTCAGTTGGATTGAGAAGGACAAATAGATACTTGACAAAGCGTGGAGATTGAGTAGTCAAACACTCAATCCTTTGATTTTTTTTTTATATTGTACTATTGTAGCAGGTGAATTTTGTACAAAGATATTTTGACTTTTACATGGGAAGAGAGAACCATTATTAAGCATAGGTGTTTCAGTGTTGCTTACTGTTGCTAAAGTGTAAAAAGTAGTAGTGGTGTAATATATACATCCTTTTTCACCAAAAAATAATATGTATAAATCATTATATGTATCCATCAGGTGTATAAAATTAAAGTCATTGCATCTCTGTAAAACATATGCAAATGTAGAGAAAGATGGTTCTCCTACATGATGATGAGACTCCATATGTACAAGAACATTTGGTGTTCATGTAGGATGATGGGGTATGGGGTATATAATTGTTTAGACATTTTTGAAGTAGGTTATGGCATAGGGGCATGTATGGGATGTACATGATATAATGTCTCATACTTGTTTATCTTAGTTTTTCAATGAAATGTCGGCAGTTTAGTTTTGAAAAAAAATATGTCGAGCTAGGCATGTGAACTACCGATTGAATTACAACATAACATAACTACCGATTGAATTACAACATAACTACCGATTCAAACTCACGATATTTGTATTTTAAAAATTCTCATCCAATTTATATAGTCGGTTTGTCAAAATTTGCATAGTAATAAAAGTAAAAACCCACTGGACACTTTAAATAAAAGGGTTACAAAATCTAGCTTGAGAAATATGTCATTTCAGATTGGGTATTTTTGATCAAGATATCAAAACAAGATGAATAATTAGCCAAAATATGAAACAATATGTCTTTTTAATTAAATTTATCATAGTTTCTAAGTAAATAGATATACCTATACTTAGTCCATGTTTTTGTCATCATTCAAAGGTCACTATGGGAATATCATTTCTAGAACATAAACTAAGTAGAGTACTTAAAATAATAAACACTTAGAATAGTGACTCATACATATCACAAATAAGTATAGTACCTAGAATAGGAAAAATAATAAAGTATAGAACTAATAGAGTCATTTTTTCCTTTTGTTTTTTCTTAAAAAAGGACCCGTTTAGCCCGAGCCTGTTTAAACCGTGTAGTGCTCGTTATATCTTTGCCCGTTTCGGCCCATCACCATTTGACCCGTTGTCCGAGCCTACCCGTCCTGCCACCTCTATGCCCGCAAACGGCATAGTTTAATTTGACACATTAGACGGACAAAAGAACAAATGATTTTATACAACCGGCAGAGTTTGTGAATACGTATGGTGTAAACAAAAATTTACATCCTTATTAGGATTATATTTTATGATATAATGCTCATTTTTATTACTTTATAGTTAAGGTAATTAGTTTTTTCCATGTGAACGCACCCTGGCACCATTTTGTTGGGGGTGTTGATCGGTTCGCTTATCAGGTTGTTCGGTTAATTCGGTTAAAAAAATTTGGGGTCAACTCGGAAATCGAACCGAAGCGAAAACCGAATTTGAATTCGGTTCGGTTGACCCGAATAACATGAATTTCACTATTTATTTAAAAAAATTAATAATTACATAGATATTTAGTAAAAAATAATATTTCAAACATAAAAAGTGTTGTTTTATATTAGGATAAAATTTTAATAGTATTTTTTTATATATATAAAATATATATATATATATATATTAATTTGGTTTTCGGTTCAAGTTGTCAAACTCATATATCGAGAATCGAATTAGTAGTTCGGTTTGGTTCGGTTTTGGCAAATTCGGTTCGCTTATTTTCGATTCGGTTTGGTTTCGGTTTTTCAGCTCACCCCTACTATTTTGTTGTCAAATTATATAGTTTTCTCATTTGAGCTTAGGCCCATTTGGTTTATAGATAGGTTTAGAATTATAATTTGGATTTGAATTTGGATTTGAGTTTGGATTAAGATTTGATGTAAGATACAAAAATAAATATTTTAAAAAAATATATATTATTATTTTATAATATTAATAAATGAATATATATAATTTTAAAAAAGAAAATTAATTAAGGTAAAATGAGTGGTGTTGATAAATGAAGGCCCCACTTATTTTAAGAAAGTACAAACAAATTGTGAAACACCGGACACTTACCAAACATTTCCTTAATTAGCATAGCAAAGGCTACATGCTATCCATGAAAACAACAAGGAAATGTGCGAAATTTATGCATTGGTTCCTTTTGTTAATTTAATCAACTATCTCAATAACTTACAGTGCAAAGATGCATATATATTTCCAAAGTACATGTTAGTTATGCAATTAAGAAGACAAGCATGTATATGCCATGTTTGAATCCTTAAAAAGTGGCATGCAAATAGTACAATTTAAGGACGCTCTTTACTTACATCTTGCTTTTCTTTCAATTCCATTCTATCACACATTTTCCACAACAAACTCTCAGCCATGGCTCTTGCTCGTATCAAGAATCGCCTATCATCAACATCCTCACCAGCCCCACCTCCTTCTCCAATGTTAACCACAGCGAGAGGCAACCGCTCTGATCCAGCTTTCAGCACTTATCTTGAAAAAATGAAGCACATGCCGGATCTCAATCTTCCTGAGTATGTTAACAGATCAGTCATTGCTGATGTAGAATATCGTTTGATTAAAAGCAAGGACAAGAATTCCATTAGTGAGATGATTAGGTCTGCCACAAAATATGGAATATTTCGGATTAGTGGACATGGAATATCCATTGAGGAGCTACAACAGGCGTTCACGGAGGCAGAGTTTTGCTTTGGATTGTTGGCTGATAGGTGGAGTCGAGATGGAGACAGGGAGGAGTTTCAATGGTCTCGATGTGCCATTGCTATGGCGGAACGTAGGAGAGACGTTGCACGAGAAGAGAGGTTTCGCAAATTCAGGTATACTTTTAATCCCATTTATCTCAGCTAGTCCACGTGATTCATTTAATAATAAAACCTATACATGTTCTGAGATGACACATTTTGATTTTATTACGTATGCTTTATGTATCACCCTGTTGGATATTTGATTCATCTCGATTTCAAATGATTAAGGTTCGTAATATACTAATTAGTTGTTCATAAAGCATAGATTTCTCTCAATATCTTATCTATTCTATGTTGCAGCCAAAAGATGGAGAATGTAGCTAGCAAACTGGAAGCGATTGCAGATGACGCAGCTAAGATCCTAGGTAGCTATGGGAGAAGTAAATCTCGAAAGAAAATCAAGGAGAATGAAACACGAATGACGTTATTCAAGCACAATAACTCTGCGCTTCAACCTCACACCCCACGCTCTTCCCAAACTCCACGGGTTGCTAAAGATGGTAAAACTGAACCATGTTCATTTGCCCTAAGCCTTCATATACCAACTGAACAAGGAGATTTCTGCCTATTATCTGATGAAGGCCCAATGTCGTTTCGGACCAGCCCGGACACAATTATCTTCACTCTTGGAGACCAGCTAGAGGTAATTTGTGAACATGTTTTAAGTCTTTTAACACGTTTTGAGGTAACTAGTCAAGGATGGCCTAGTGGTAATAGAGTTTTATTAATTATCACACTAAAATGTGTCAAGTTCAATTCTGCTAGCCGCAAACAAGTAACGGGCTAACAAATAACTAGAATTACATCTATGTTAGCATGTATAACACATACACTGTATAAATGATCAATATTCGTTATAATTTTTTACGAAATAAAGTATTTTGTATGTGGAAGTTTGCAAGTGTGTTGTAATAACTTTAAAACTTTGAAGGAGTGGAGTTGTGGAGAGTTTAAAGCGGCATTTGGCGAGATAAACATTGAGCCAGAGATACAAGCGGAACAAGGAGCATATTCTGTGGAGCTCAAGTGTTCTCCTTCTTGTCTCAATCGCTCGGTTGACAGAATCAACACCATTTCCGTAACAGAGCAGATCTTCGTGCTGCTTGCTCTTCTTCTGCTATATGCCGTACTTTCATATTTACTTTCTTAAATTTACTGATCTCTTAAATCCATTTCACATTATTTGTACTTTTACACCATTGAAAAGAGTTTGTTTGATTATACCACTTATTAGAATGTGTTACGCAAGTAATGCAGAATATATATTGATTCATTCAGTATATGATTTTCTTTTCTTAATAATTGATGCAAAAGTTTGTAGCTAATAATCGTGGTAACATTTGAAAAGGGTATTGTTATGGGTACCCTTTACCCCTCCTATCTCCCGTTTGCATATGGATGGGCAGAAAAACCGAAACCCAAAAAAAACCGAACCAAAATAGTCGGCCAAAATTAAAAACCGATAATATGGTGGTTCCCTTCAATATTGTAGGCGATCATCGAGTTACTTTCTTTTGTATGTATTTCATCTCTAGGTACGAAAGGCTTAATAAGTTGGAACTAATACATGAATGCTCCAAATGTACTTGATGCATCTTCATATATTTACATCATATAAAGTACGAAATACGAGTGAATTGCGAGTTTGCGACTAGTTACCCATGAAGAAAATAGGAAAAATAGAATAAGAATAACTAGATGAAGGGTGACAAGATGTTACATGATACTTAACAAGGCCGCCCGATGGAGGAGCTGGACACGCCTCGACCGGTTTCATGTCAAGTAGCACGATACGAGCAAATGAGCCCGATGCAATACTAGTAGTGGCAATGAGTTTTAGCACAACTCTCCGACTCATTGCTTTTTCATCATGTTTGTATTCGGTTTTGACAACATGAGTCGTGATGCTATGGCTATTTCGAGCCAAACCGTTGAGACGAAGTGACGCTGCTTGGGACGTACCTAGGAAATGAACCGAAGACATGGTTCGAACTTCTAATGACAATGTTCTTGTCATGGTTTTTTTTCTCTAGGTGTTATAAGATGATGTTCAAATGAGTTTTGTTGTTGATTGTATAATGTATGGTCACAATTTTATTGAAATACATGGATGTGGTTATTGTCAACTATTCAAACAATCTAGGTCGAACAAAAATAACAATAACAATTATACTTGCGTTCCTTATATTGTCAACTAAATTTCTGAAATTTTTGAGAACTTGGAACGTTAGATTTTTAAAAAAGAAATGTTATATATAAATTGTCACAATTTATAAAATATAATGCAAATTATTTATTTAAACGTTTAACATATTACTCAACTAAGATGTTTTCTCACCTAAACATTGTTTTTTTTTTAAATTTTTTTTTTTGAACGGCAAATTGAAATTAATAAAAAAAACTAGCAAGAAGCTAGAAAATTACAAGAAAAACTAGCTAGAAGCTAGAAGAAAATTACAAGGGGTTATGAATTTAGGAACATTTCATCCAGGAAAAATACCAATCAATATTGTGATTTTAATTTCTATTTGGAACACCAAGGTAAAAGAGTACGAAACAATATCTCAAAAAGAAGATCCATAAGCGGATAATGAGAAGATCCAAAAAAGCACTTGGTTTTAGGAATTTCCAAATCATCCTACCACATTACATTAAACGACCCCTATCTTAGCATTTCCTTTTTGAGCTGTTTTTAGAAAAACCGAGTTGTTTTTGAACAAGCAATCCATTCTTCGTAACAAGGAAAAATCTGGAATATCCAATTTCACACCATCGAGCAATTTATACGCCATTAAAGTCGAGCTTAAAATATACAAGAGTAGATAAAGATTGCGCAGCATTGATTATTACGTGTTTACGCCCACTCTAATTTAATTTATACAATGCACATAATTGTTAACGAGTCCAATTTTAAAGCCCCTAATATTTTTAAGGCCTTGTGCGGTTGTCCACCCAGCACACTCTCAAAGACGACCATGTGACAACTTAAATAACAAGTACGAAGTTTCGTGAAATCCAAACACATATATTTCCACACACTAGTAACTTACGAGATTATCAAAATCACGACCCTTACTCTTTTAATCTCATAAAATCACGCAAAATTAAAAAAATCTAGTCTACTACCGTAAAAACTTGCAATCTCAGTTCAGTCTTACGATCTAAATTATACCAAAACAAAAAATACCGTTACCCAAAGTGATCTAATTGTTAGACGTGCGCAAACCGGTTAACCAGTTCGGTTCGGTTTCAGTCAAACAGGAACCTGTTTCGGTCAACGAACCAGTCGAAACCGGTTTGGGGAAAACCGGTTCCGGTTTGAAACCGGTTTGGGGTGCGGTTTTTGTCGAACCGGTCCCACCGGTTTGGAACCGGTTAACCACCCAAACCGGTTTTGACCGTTTTTTTTTTCGTGGTTTTGTACGCTATAAAAACGCTCTTTTGAGGCCCGAAACGACCCCGAAAGACCAAAAAGTGACACAGAGCCTTGCCCGTTGGGTCGTTTCTGAGTGACCATGCGAATTTCAGCCAAATCCGCCATAGAAATTTGTTGTCGTAAAATAAATTTTGTTGCCGCAAAATGAATTTGTGGCCGAAAAATAAATTTCTTGCCGAAGTTTAGCTCGTTGACCGCATCTCTATCGAAAACTCTCCTTCACGGGACCTGATATGTGCTTAATTACACATATCTTTTACCTTCAAAAACGAGCTTAAATGACCAAAAACAGACAAAAACTGCCAAAT
>BQNB010184183.1:0-12331 GCA_026074375.1 Tanacetum coccineum
GGTACCGAAGAATAGATTTGACAGGCTTTACATTTCTGAATTAATTCCTTTGCGTCTTTGTGCATGGATGGCCAGTAATATCCCAACCTTGTTATCTTTGATACTATTGACCTCGGACCCAAGTGCATTCCACATGACCCTTCATGTGCCTCTTTTATGATGTTTTTGGCTTGTATTGGTCCTACACACCTTAACCATGGTGATAAGTATGATCTTCGGTATAGTTTTTCTTCAATCATCTTGTATAACAAAGCTTTGATGCGTAGCTTTCTTGCCTTTTGTGGGTCGTCGGGTAGGGCTCCCGATCTCAGGTACTCTCGAATAGGTGTCATCCAATTGTCTCCTTCTTCTTTGACTATGTCCGCAACTCCTTTTTCTGTGATGGATTTGTTTTGTATGACTTTGACTAAAACTTCTTTCGCGAGTTTAGAAAAGGTCATTGATGCTAGTTTGCTGAGGGCGTCTGCTTTCTTGTTTTGTTCTCTTTTAATGTGTTCGATCGAGTAGCTAGGAAAACCTGACAGTAGATCCATCATTTTTTCTAGGTACTGTTTGATGGTCGGTTGTCTGGCTTCGAAAAGCCCTCTGACTTGATTTGCTACCAGCTAAGAATCTACGGAAATGATTAGTTCTCGTATTTCTATCTATTTGGCTATGCGCAACCCTGCCAGGAGTGCTTCGTATTCCGCCACGTTATTGGTGGTTTTGAATTCAAACCTCAATGCGTATGTATATTCTTTTCCTTCTGGGCTGACCACCATCAGGCCTGCTCTTGAGCCATCAGAGCTTGAGGCTCCATCAGTTAATAATTTCCATGCGTTTTCTGGTTTCGGTTCTTTTCTTTTGATTTCTTCGTTCTTTGCTTCCCTGTTTTCCGTAAGCGGTGTCTCTGCTAGGAAATCAGCTAATATTTGCCCTTTAATCGAGTTCCTTCCTCTGAATTTGATTTCTTGCTCTCCCAATTCAATGGCCCATTTAGCTATGCGGTCTAATTTTTTTGGTTTTGCCAGAATTTGTTTTATGGGTTTCTCGCTTAAGGAATTGTATCAGGTGAGCTTGGAAATACCTTCAGAGTTTCCTTGCCGCGTACACGAGGGCGAGTATCAGTTTTTATAGTTCTGGATACTTCAATTCAGCTCCATGTAATGTTCGGCTTATGAAGTATACGAGGATTTTTTTCTTTCCCCTTTCTGCCATCAGTACTGCGCTCATGTTCTCTTCTGAGGTTGCGAGGTACATTGTTAGAGTTTCACCCTTTATCGGTATGACCATCGTTGGCAATGACTAAGCATTCTTTCATTCTCTGGAAGGCTTCGCCTGCCTCCTTCGTCTATTAAACCATCTTTCCACTCGTACAACTCTTTAGAGTTTTCATAAAAGGGAGTGTCTTTTCCATGCTCTTTGAGAGGAACCTACTCAGGGCAGCTATCTTTTTGTTGAGGTTTTGCATTTCTCTGACCGTTTTGGGAGGTCGTAGGGTTGATACAACTTTTACCTTAGAAGGGTATGCTCTTATGCCTTGCTTGGTAATGAGATAGACCGATTATATTCCTTCTTCTACTTCGAAGGAGCATTTTTTTGGATTAAGCTTCATATTGATTGCCCGAAGCATTTCAAGGGTTTCGGTGATGTCGGCCATCATTTCTTATTCTAAGTCACTTTTTATTACCATTCGTCGGCATTAACCTCCATATTTCTTCCTATCTGATGACCGAAAACTTTGTCTATGAGATTTTGATAAGTGGCCCCTGCATTTTTCAGACCAAAGGGTAGTCTTTTGTAGCAGAAAATCCCTTTTCTTGTAAAAAATGTTGTTTTTTCTTCGTCCTTCTTGGCTATGGGGATCTGGTGATACCCCTTGTAAGCATCTAGAAAGCATTTCAAGCGATACTTGTGGAGGCCTTCCGCCTTTTGTTCGGATGTAGGTAATGGGTGAGGCTCTCTTATGCATGCTTTGTTTATGTTTGTGAAGTCTACACGTAGCTTCCATTTCCCGTTGTCTTTTTTCACGACCATGGGGTTTGATACCTATGTCTGGTACTTAACTTCTCGCAAGATCCCTGCTTCTGTCAATTCTTCTACCTGGTTGTGGATTGCTTCGTTCCTTTCTGGGGCTAGGCTTCTCTTCTTTTGCTTTACTGGCTCTGCATGGTTAAACATGTTTATCCGATGTTCGGTATTGAAAGTTTCCCCTCCGATACTTAATACTCTTGGTACTCCTGTTATGTGGGTCGAGGTCTATGCGAAGACATATATGTATATCTTTAAGAGATCACATAGCCTTATTTTTGTTCTTGTTGGTAGCTGTCTTCCTATCGCAATCTTCTGTTCTGGGTACTTGTCGTTTATCACCATCCTTTCTTCTGTATCTATGCAATTAAGGATGTTTTTCTCATTGCCTTGATGTTTATTGGTTGGGTCGTCCTCTTCTTCTTTTGGTTTCTGTGAGTTATATTCCGAGAAGATGGTACCAATACCTCTGGGAGTGTGAAATTTTATAGCTCCATGGACTCTAGACTCTACGATCCCCATTTGTTGCATAGCTGATGAGGTGTCATTTTATACACTTTTTCGGGGTCGTTTAACCCCCTAAATCGTGCATTTATGCCAAAAGTAGGTACTTAATCGTTCCTTTTTAGGTATTTAGCATTTGGAAGGAATTTGGAGGAAATACACGTGACTTGGGCTCATTTGGAGAAGAAACGAACGAGACTACGGGCCTACACCAACATTGCTCAAGAATTTCTCTTCAGAAGCTGGAGACAGCGTCACAGATTACACGTGACGCCGTCATAAATCCTACCACGACGGCGTCACTAGATATCGCGACGGCATCAGCCTGTACGATCCAACCCATTATCTAGAATATTCTTGTCACGACGGCGTCACGATTAAAACGCGACGCCGTCGCAGCGATTTTCCTATAAATACAAATTCAATTTTAGGGTTTTAAGCATGTAACTTTAGAATAAAAAGAGGGGACGAAATCTAGTTAGTTTAGCACCTGTTAAGGACGATTTTAGGGCCTAAAAACCCTATTGTGCTTCCTTCAATTCATGTTCTAATCAAGTAAGACTTATTTAATCATTTAATATCTCTTGTTGTGTGATTTTTATCTATTCTTTCTTTATATATAATATGCTTGGCTAAACCTCCTATTGTGTTTATTTATGATTGTATGAAACCTAGAATGTAGATCTTAGTGGTGTTGCTTCTTGTTATGGATATGCATGTTAGGTCTAGAAAACTAGCTTTTGTCTGTATCGCTGTTGATATGTCTAAGAAAACATGATTATGTAGAAAGGATACCATCGGGTAACAGTCTTCATACTACCTTACTTGTGCGTTGCCTTAACGGAATATTAAATAGACGGCAGGTTCGTGTAATTTGTTCATGACTTAAGAAATAATTACATAGATCATTACAATTGTGAGAAAGCAACAACACTAGGAGAAGCAATCTAGGAAGTAATACATGATTAAATAAACACAGTCTTTTATTATATTGTTATCACCATTAGCTTAGATTATATTTAGTTTAATAGCTAAAACCAAACCAATCTCTCAAATATATTATTTATCTACTTTCCTATAAACATAAAAATACAAAAAAAATCTTTTCTCAACTCTTAGAATTCTGTTAGACTATGATCAAGCCTTCCCAACCTATTCCCCAAGTGAACAATAACAACCCCCTGAGTCTTGCCTATACTACTACTACAACGATTAGGTGCTCTGCCTAGGGAGTTGTAAAACTTCGTGTAGAAGTCATACGACGACTGCATCAAGTTTTTAGCGCCGCTGCCTGAGGAATAGTTAGGTTTTGATTATAGTTTAGCTTAGTTCTACTCGCTTGAATCCTTTCAAGTGAGACTTTATTTCCGCATATTAGCTTTCTTGTAGTCTATCTTTTTATTCGTGTTATTTGTTTTGTAACCCATTCTCGTCAACCACCATGGGAGATGAGAATCCTATCCGTACTCTAGGAGACTACTCCAAACCAAGCCACAAGGGCTATAGGAATACCATTGAGCTACCCGTATGAAACAATGTGGTACCTCTTTGATTCGACACCATCCGGTTGGTGCAAAACGGATGCTCATTCCACGGACTTCGGTTTGAGGATCCAAACCAAGACCTTAAGGATTTCCTAAAATTAGTGGTCTCACTTGACCTTGACGGTGAAAATAGGGAAAGAACGCGCCTGTGTTTCTTTCAATTTTCCCTTCGCGAACAAGCTAGCAACTGGCTTGAACGCCTTCCAGTAGGATCCATCACCACATGGGAGGATCTTACTACCTGATTCCTTACTCAATTCTTTCCACCGGGAAGGACCACAAAACTTCACAACGATATCCTGATGTTCCGACAACATCATGAAGAATCTCTATCCGAAGCATGGACTCGTTTCAAGGACTTACTCCAGAAAGTCCCTCACCATGGAATTGATCTCTGGCTCCAAGTGCAAATATTTTACGACCGCATTGATCACACCTTAAAAAGGACCATGGACTACGCTGCCGGAGGCTGGCTAAAGAAAATAAGTACGGAGAAAGCTTGGGCTACTATCGAGGAACTAGCCCGATATGAGGAAGAGTGGTGGAACGATCCCGTCGCCCCAAAGGAAGGGAGCCTTGACTACAAAAACCCCGACATTGAACAGTTACTAGAGGTCATGGAATTTAAAGTTGATACACTCATGAAGGAAGTAATCTCGCTAATGGGAAGAAGCGAAAGCGAATTTGGAATGACAAGCAACACAGTGTATCCACTACCCTCAGAACCATCTCGACAAGAGGAGTTCGAGGACCTTGTGATGAATTTCATACTCGATCAAGAAGAAAAAGTTAGGCCACTTGAAGAGTATATGTGTGTTATTGGAAGCGATTTCACACAGCTCTCTTTGGAGGTTAAAGGGAAATTAAGGGATGAGATAAGAATTGAACAAAATAGAACCAAGAAAATCAAGAAGATCACAAGGTACCCCAACACTGAGGATCCTGATCTAATGGTCATAAATTCTCAGAAGCTCTCGCCAAAAAGGAATCTTTCCATACACCTAAATTCGTCTCATCAAAGTTACTCGGTGTCAAACACGTCTGCACAATCTTCCCTATTCCACCTCTTGTAAGGGAAAATACCTTTGGCTTTAAGCTTGGTACAAACACTAATCGAAACATCGAGTCCCGATATGATGCGGAAAATTCGAACCCAAAAATTACCCCACAAGTCCTCCCATCATTTGTGGAAAACACATCGCCCGTGACTTACCTAGATGAAGTAGAAGAGATTATAGGAATCCCGATTGAGGTAGAATCTTTAGACAAAACATCACTAGAGGATTTAGGCTTGAATACTTGTAATCACAACACTCCTCTTAGTCCTAGGGAAGTTCTTAGTTTTGATAAACTGAAGCCTCAACCACAACCCTTACCTAATTGTCCACCCTTAGATGCAAGTCTAGAAACCGGAAGAGGCCTCAAACCACCCATCAAACCATAAAGTCCTGATAGTTTTAAGATGAAGGAAGTAGATCATTTGACCAATCATACACCGCCTTCACCTCACGTGGTATGTTTCCACCATAAGGATACGTATTGCTATTATCACCTATGCATTGGCGACCCTAAGAAACATTATGGATTTAAACCATGCTTATTAGGACAAGGTGGATCCCTAGATGTTGATCTTTCAAATTGGAATGTGATAGAAGATGATTGGCAATTAGAACCTAAAGAAGTTTCTTTTCTTGGAAGGAGACTTAATTTACCCATTAGGCCAAAAGAGTTAGAGAATGTTAGGATTAAAGAAACACACCATTCAAAGCATATGATTCAACAACCAATTTTTCAACATGTGAACCCTTCTCACAACAATGGTGTGTACTGTTACTATCACCCGCACTTGAACTCAAGTATAGGGGAACCCTCCCTTTTATCTGTTAAATAAGGGTAGAGTCAGGCTCGTGACTCGAACAAAAACAAGTGCTTCTTGGGAGGCAACCCAATATTTACTTTTCTCGCAATTAGGAGTGTCATGTGTTTTATTCTTTTCATTTTATTCTATCATGTTTGAACTCTATCTTGTAATCATGCTTTGTATTGTTTTTAACCTCGTCTTAATCTCAATCAAAGGTATTTTACAAATAATAAGTGTAGGGGAATCTATCCGGCTTTTAAACCAAGTTCAAGCATGTTAAATAGATTAATTCGCGTCAGTTTTGAATTATATGAGTAAATTGTCAAATCTCAGGTTTTATGCAGCTAATTTTACATGAATTAACTTATGGAATCAAGTGCAGGAAATTTTTCATCAAAAACAAAAATTTCGTTTTCACAGAACGTGGAGACGGCATACACGCGACGCCGTCACCACGACACCTGTGACGGCGTCAAACGCCCAGGTCAAGAAAACTTAAAGTTTTTAATTATTTTTTAAAATAAAACTTGCATAACATTTAAAATATGTATTCTTTTGTTATAAGCCTGCAAAACCCAATGAGTTTAACAATTCTCTCATCCTATCTTTACTGCTTTATCGAGTCAAACCCTAATTTCATAATTGTATATTATTATATCGTACATTTTATTCTTGGTATAGTTGTCTTTGTCTTTGATTACAAGTTATATTTGACGAGAAGAAGTTTGGAAGTTCTTAGGAAGTTTCATTGGATGATTCTTGGAAGACGATTTAACCAGTTATCGCATGTTTCTTTTCCATTATTGAGCAAACCAAGGAAGTACTAGTTTTTTTCCTTGTTTCCTTTTCCCTTTATTCGTTTTTACGGGTACTTCTATAGAACATTGAGGACAATGTTCAACTTAAGTGTAGGGAGAAACTAAGCCTTAGAAACTATGTTGATCCCAAATTATGATCGATTCCTTGGCTTGTAAAGTTTAAGTTACTTTGGATAGAACCAAAACAACTATGGTAAAAACTTTGTGAATACTAAAGAGTATGTGGAATCTACTCTTTAATACTTAGAATAATATTAATGAAACAGTAAACTGTATGAACAATGATATCACTGAAAAGCTCCAATATTATTATTATCAATAATACCAGTACTCTGTGTAGTACTAGGGTTTACAACCTTGAAGCTATATATCAAAAACGTATGAATATATATCAATAACCATAACCTAGGATCTCCTTTTATATACCAAAGAGTCCTTTACAAGATAACTACAAATCTTCTATAATTCTAATAGATAACTACAAATCTTCTAACTTAATAAGATATACATATCTTTTACAAAAATATCTCATACTTATCCCGTAAGTAGTCTTGATAAACAATCTTCATCTTAATCATTTCTCTTGTCTTTATCCTTCTAACAGTAGAAACTATTCTAGCAGTTGTAATCTTTTAGCAGTTGTAACCAGCAGCATTAACTTTTATACCAGCATCACTAACTGTGTACAAGCAATAGTAACTACTTAGAATATTTTTTTCATTCTTCATCAGTAGTACTAAGTTACACTAGCATTACTAACTTTATGCTAACAGTTGTAACTTTACTCAAGCAGTACTAACATATACTATCAGTACTAAGTTACACTAACAGTAGTAACTTGTATACTAGCAGTATTAACTACTTAGTAGTATTTCTTCTAATTAATATATATAAATATAATATAATATAAATATATAATAAGATAATATCAATAATAGAGAGAGAAGTGTAAGTATTCCGTGAGGCTTTTAAAGAAATTTTACTTTTACCCAAAGCAAAAACCCTAAAAACCCATCCCGGGTCGTGTCCCGACGAGGAGTGAATTTGAGAATCGAGAATCGGTTTGTGGGACAATGCTTGAATAATCACAAGTTGGATTGGGTTTCTATTTCTATAAATAAAATGCAAAAAAAAACAAGTAAACGAAAGCCTAAAACGAAAGCAATTAAAGCTAAAACGTGAAAAAACGATAACGGGATCGAAATCCGTTCTTTAAAAAAACCAAATTCTATAATTTTAACCATACGAATGCAAATTTATTTTTTAACAATCCTAAATGATAAAAAAAAATTAAAAAAGAATTATATTTTTTTGACTTTTATTTTATTTATTATGAATTTAAAACTGATTTAATAAAAAAATGCAGTAAAAATATTAAACTAAATTATAAAAATCTGAAAAAATCAGAGAAAGTACCTTGAACTATGTTAATCCTAAGAAAAATAAAAGTGGCCCAACAGCTTATTTGAATAAGCTATAAATTAGCAGAAATTGGCTGAAAGCTTATAGGGACTAAATGACTATAAATATTTAATAATGCAAAGTGTAATTGAAAAAGTCCCAAGGGCGAGTGATAGTGCAGTGTCTGTGTAAGAGGTTGAGGGTGTTGAGGTCCAAGGTTCGAGCCTTGCTCATCTTGGACTTCCACCTTCCCTTTTTGCTTTTTTTCTAAATTTTTTACACAGCTTATAAATAAGCTGTAAACACACAACTTTAATGAAACAACTTTTTTAAACGTACAAATAAGCCATAAATAAGCTGATAAAGGATGACAGCAAGCTTAACTTAACTAAGTGGCTATTACTAAAACTGTTTGGCTTTTTAAGGACTAAATAACAACAGGCAGAGACAAATAAGCTACAGCAGATGATTAACTAAACCTAATAAGCTAATAAGACTTAAAATATACACACATGATCAATCAATAAGCTCAGAAAAATGGGCTTAAAAGCCACAGGTTACAGAAGCTATATTGGTTTGCTTAAAAATTCAAATCTTTCAAGTAAGCTTAAAATAAGCTACAACTGAACTCAAATAAGCAATCATTACCAAAAACTAAACTTAACAAACAGAATTGAACAGAATTCAAGTATTTATCTTAAGCAAAATAAGTTGAATAATAGATAAGTAGTTATGAAAAATGAAAAGAAACAAGCCAAAGGGGCTTATTGCAGCCCTAAAATAAGCCTAAAAAACTCCTAAAACTCCAAAGGCTACTTCCAGATTTGGATTACATGTCAAAGAACTTGTGCTCAAAAATTCAAAGCCTAACTTAAACTTAAACTAACCTAAAAATTAGAT
Organism: Tanacetum coccineum; assembly: GCA_026074375.1. Lineage (NCBI taxonomy): Eukaryota > Viridiplantae > Streptophyta > Magnoliopsida > Asterales > Asteraceae > Tanacetum > Tanacetum coccineum. The sequence continues at coordinate 9,039 of BQNB010184183.1, forward strand.
TAAAATCTGCTAAAACTCAACCCATTACTTGAATTTGAAAACTGTGTTGACCCATTGTTACCTAGACTAATGCAACAGTTCTAAAAACGTTTTGACCAGATACTAGACTTAAAAGTGAATGTATTTTGAACTTGAAAAACATACTTTTAACACCTTAAAACTAAAAATTAAACTTATGCATTCTAAAACTTAAAAATCTCAACAGACTTAAACATTTTCTTATGAAAACTTGCAAACTAACTAAAACTTGATTTTAACTTGCTTAAATCTAATCTGAAACTGATTTAAGATGAATTAAAAGTAGTTTTAAGAAACAAGAGTGGTCAAAACAGTACTAACCATAAGGTTAGTACTGCTTAGCCAAACACCCCTTTAACTTTTAAAAACATGATTTTAGACTAAAATAGGTTTCAAAAGGTGTTACGACTCTGAGACAGAACAAACATAAGTATTTTAAAGGGCAAATAAGCATTAACACTCAGAAATAAGCACAGGAAATGAGCAATCAAGAATAAGCAGTATTAAGGCTATAAAAGGCAGTTTTGCATAAAAAATCAATTAAAAGTCATAAAAGCTAAGTCATAAGCATAAAAAGCATTTGAAAAGACATACTAAGCATTAATAAGCAAAAGTAAATAGAAAATAAGCAGCAATAAGCAATAAATAAGCAATTAAGCTAAACTTTAAGCAAAAAAATGGAAATGAGCTTATAAAGAGAAAGTTGAAATGTACCTTAATCCCTTGCTCAAAACAGGGATTAAATGCTCAAATGAGCTTAAATCTACAAGCTCAGCTTATTAAATAAGCTGTAAACACCCATAAGCACTTTCATTATTTGCTTATCATCCATAAAGCTAAAATACCAAATTTTGATTCCAATGACTTTGTAACTGAACAATCAAACTCAAATGAGCTTTTGAAAACTAATTTGAGTTTAAAGAGAGCTTAAGTAAACAGATTAGCTTATTACGAAATTTGAGTACATTCAATAAGAAAAAGCTAAATTTAAAGAGCACATTAGATTTAAAATGAAAATTACTTTTATTAATGAAAAGTTCCAGTACAATAAGCTAAATTGAAATACAATAGGGATAAAGTAAGCTGGAAATAAGTTAAACTACTCTACTCCTAAAATTAAATTACACTATATAGATGTCTTCATCATGTGCTTCTTCTTTTTATAGCTGAACTTGCTCCTTTGGGTTGTGCTTGTTGTGTTTGTTGTGTGAGGAGTTCAAAACGTTATCTAAGCCCTTCATTAATCTTGCTCACCAAGACAATCAATCTGAGCCATCCAATTTTTTTGTCCTTTCCCTTTGTCGAATGGGAGAGTAGAGGATCTCTAAGGTGGATTTGGAGGTTTGTGGTGTGTGGGATAACTGGGTAAATCACGTGGGTATGGGGTAGAAGACATAGGAATAGTTAAAAGGGCGGGAAATGATTGTTTTCTGTTTTGGGGAAGATATTCAATAACAAGCAGGTTATGGATTTTGGTTTGAAAATTGGCAGCTTTGGCCCCTGAAGTTGTATGTTGTTGTTGCATGGTTAGTCCTTTTGGACTGACACTATTAGTCCTTAAGGACTAACTATGCAAAAAGGGGTAAATGGAGTTGGGCTAATGGCTGTTAAGTTTGATTGGGCCTAGGTTAGAACTGTTTGGGCCGGTTTATGTAAAAAGGGTTTATGGACTTTTTTTTTGAAGTGTAAGCTTTAATATAAATGGCTTAGTGGGCTTAATGGGTTGACCCGACCCATTAAATGGGTGCGGGTTGGTCCATTTAAGATTTCTTCGTTTCGGCTTCCTCTTTGACTTGTTGAATTTTTGGATTGATTTTGACTTTGACTTTTTGACTTTTCACGCTCTTTCTATTCCCGTGCTCGGTTTTGTCTGTTTTGACTTGATTTTTGTCTTTTAGTGAATATCCGTTACCTGCATAATCATAAATCACAAAACACATAAATACAATGTATTTTTGGTATATTTTGGTCATTTTAGGCACGTTTTTATAGGCAAAAGGTATGTGTAATTAAACACATACCAAAATCCCCCATACAAAAATATTGTCGTGTCCTCACGCAATGCCATAAGTAAACACTTAATAAAACTAAGAATCTCAATCCACCTCGACTAATTATCTCAAAAAGTAGCTAAGTGTTCATCGAGGGGAATTAAAGAAACACTAGTTTTGAAAAACCCCGTTTTTACTATTTTTTTAAATATTCACACTTATTCCCACACATATTTTTGTATTTTTCCCTTTTTCTCATTTTTTTTGTATTTTTCATATTAAGCAACTAACTAGAACGTTTGACTTTTGTTATTTTTATAACTTTTAGGGATCATAGAACAAGAAATATTTCAATCCTAAAATGCCCCAAAAAGGATAAATTCATCGTTCCCGACTTTTCACTTATTCCAAACCAAGCTTAAAACGAAATCATCGTTAAATACAAGTAAAGATGCTAACACTACTCATATTTGTAACTTGTGAAACTTTTAGCTCCCGTCAATTATTATATCTTAAGTGAATGTGCTTATTTCGAATTTCAACCATGGATCAACGTTTTGCAAAATTTATATGCTTCATGTTCCACCCAAGAATAATGAGTTTGAAGGCGAGATCATCCCATGTAGCGACTTTTGTCTCGGCACATCCCAACCTTGCGGCTAAGTGACCAGGCTTTTGACACCCCACAGAGACTTGTATCGGGACTCACGGACCTTCGGTTTCAAAGACTCTTAGGTTTCCTGTTTATACATAAATTCACAACTTAAAACGAAATAGTCTTAGTTCAAAAGCATATTTAAATTTAAGAAAAAGAGATTTTCCCTATATTTATTAATTCACGTTTACTACACTTAATATAATTACACATCCATTAAACTAATAAAATCCTCGACCTTTTAGAAGGCTGCAACATCGGTTGTGAGCCGGCAAGATGCAGCAAACTTTTATCAGTCTCGGATAAATACTATGTGCCTTATTTAGAAGACTACAACATCGGTTGTAGCCGGCAAGATGCAGTAAAATTTTATTAGCCCACAGTTTATAATTATTATTACCTTTTTTTACATATAATACCACGATATAGAGAAATTTTCTTTTTAGAAAATTTAAGTATAAATTTGAAAAAAATTTATCGATATCGACTATACTTCAAAAATTGTTGATTTAAGTTTAATTTTTAAAAATAGCACGTATTATTAATCCGGTTAGGAGCTTATGGGAGAAAAAGCCACAAATTACACACATAAGCTTGTAAGATTTCCAAATAATCCTTGTTTAGCATCT
>BQNB010184184.1:0-12331 GCA_026074375.1 Tanacetum coccineum
ACCCGCCTTAAACTTCTCTTGTAGTTTGTTCAACAATGGGTGAGCCGTATTTCCAATTGACTAATGATGCTATTATATGTTAAGAAACCATTTGTTAACATTAGTTTTTATAGTTGCCAATATGGTGGGATTACAAATTGATCAAACCCTATATTGTACTCCTACATGCATCCGAAGACACAAGTAATTCCAATAATTCCCTCATATGCCAAAGTATGTAGTGGGGCAGGATAAGATTAAAGATCAATTCTACCCCATACTACACACACAAAAACTAAAATTACACAGGAAAATCAAATTTCGTAGTTTAATGTCCGTATTAAATTTGTCTAAAAACCCTGTTTCGCAAATAACACAGAACTGGTCACAAGGAGTATGCTTACGTGTGTAATATTAGACATGTTCAAACCAAATTTCTCTATAAGTATAAGTCCATTTTTAAGAGTTTCATAAAGTCTATATTGCAAATATTGAGCATCACATGGCATATCTCATATAAGCAATTAAAACAGACAGAAAATTGGAGTAGAAGTGAAAACAGACTCTTATATTGAAAGCAGTAATTCACATAATGCCTTGAGTTCTCATAAGAGTCTTCCCCAATTGGAGAACCAAAAGACTCTCACTAGGTTTTCTGCTAAAGTACCTAGATCGCCACATTCATCATATAGCATGATTGCGTGAGTCTTAAGGCCGAGATAAATCAAGAATAGAATAACATGGCAACTTAATTAACATTTAATTTTAATCTATTCTTCTTTTTATCATTTAATCATTAGTGTTGATTCTAGGTGTTTATTCATTATCTATGGCAAGGATTGCATATCATTGCCATAATTTTCCAATAAAACAATAAATAAATCAGATTTCATGCAGCCCTAGCGTGTTTAATTATGTGTGTAACCCATAAAACACCAAACGAGTTGGCTCGTGATGCCACTGTTGGAATTTAAATAACTGTTAACCATTAACAACCACGAGTACGCAGCGGATATGGATCAAGTAAGGTGCATACGATTAACACACAATAAATAAACAAAAGGTAAACAAGAAAACTAACCCTTGAAGACAACAGCAAATGTTATGAAACAAAGTGACTAAGATGTCACCTCTACGAGTGCTCACACAAACACGTCTAACAAGCACGTCCGGATGCTAGCCTTACTTCACGTGTATCCAAACAACAATTGTTAACCAACCACAACTGAAAACCAAAGTCCAAAAGTCACTCTTACCACTGGACCGAAAATCAAAAAGTGAATTAGGGTTTCAGCCTAATTTGGTTCAACCAAAAAACCACCTGATTCGAACCGAAAGTCACTCAAACCAAACCCTAATTGTTCCTATCTGTTGTCCACCCTTTAACAACCTGTAAACCTCCTTGTACACCTGCTGTAAGATGTATGGGATCAAATCACAACAGCCAAATCCCTTATGGGATCACCGAAATCAGCAGCAAGTGGGAAATAAGAACTGAAAATCAATAAACCCCCAATTCGGGTTTACTTTACAATTGCCTGAGAAAGAAGAAAAACACCGAAACTATTTTGGGGAGATCTGTGATTTTGTTGTTGTTCAATGAGCTAGGGTGAGAGGGTTAAATACTCTCCAAACCCTACTCATGATAAGACTATAAGACTTAGAAGTCCAAGTCTTATCACAACATTTAATCTCTTCTTCTTATCCAAGCAATGTACCTAGACACTCCTTTGAATGCTTATCTTATGGCTGGCCTTCACATATTTAGACAACCATATGATTCATGTCTAAACGATTTTGGTCATTTTGGTTTACTATAGAAACTTACGTGAATAAAACGTACTCTATGTGTTTAACGTGTGTGCCCCTAATAGGCTCACGCATTTCTAGTCGTACATGGCTAATCCAACTACCATAATCCAACACATATTAACGAGCTCTCGACAGTGGCTGACTGATGCTCGATTATTACGTGAAAACAAGCACGTGTCTGCCTTTGTTCCGACCGAAATTGCGGTCTCGAAACCATCATCATGTATCCATATCGGTGTAAAAAGATCAGATACCATATGTAAACCTTTGGTCTCCATAAATCATCACCCCATGTATTTTTCACTTCCACATAGCGGTCCTCGTGGTCTTTGGCTGAAACATCGATCCCAACAATCAGCACCGAATGATCTGGCTCTCTTTTATACATTTCTTCATGTGGATGACGACAAGTGATATTTATCGTCATCTAGATGAAGAAATCTTAAAAAGAGGGCCAGATCATTCGGCGCTGATAGTTAGGATCGATGTTTCTGCCAAAGATCCCGAGGACCACTATGTGGAGGTGAAATGTACATGTGGTGATGATTTATAGAGACCAAGTGTTTACGTACGGTACCCGGCCTAATTAGTAGAAGGCGGCCCGTGGTTTGGAACAAATACGTAGTGGCTCTTTTGATGTGCAACTTATGTGGTGGTTGTTTATTAATTATGGTATGATTTTAGTTGCAAGAGTTTTATTAATGGTGTAGTAATCGTATTAGTTTTGTAAAATGTCATTCATCTGTATTATGGGTCATTCAATGTTTATCTAGTTTTTCAAGACTTCTTATGATAATTACATATTCCTATCAGTGATATCATACCATTGAAAGATGAATCGTATCTTAATAGTATTAGCTACGTGTTTAAGGTATCGTGGTCGACTAAAAAGCTCCAAATGATTCCAAGTGAAATTACTAAAATTGTTTCAAGCAAGTAATAACTGTAACTTACAAGTATTTTAGAGATTAAAGGAAGCTTTAATTCACGAACCTGGAGGTAACAAAATTCTGACCACGATGCACCCTAAATAAAACCCATTAGACAATTATCACAATATTCAACATGCCTTCAACCTCAATAACTTACGTGACACCCATTCCAAGTAAATCTTTCAATCCCAACTCCAAATCAAGCACAACATTCAGTTGTCATTCAATAATTCAATTTGTAATAATTGCCACTTTTGCAGAAAACAAAACAAAAAAAAAAAGAAAAAGAAAATTAACATGATTATAGTGAATTATGTATTCCTTTCGAGTTTCACTTCTTGTGAGTTCTAAGGATGCGATATAGTAAAGGAATAAAGGATATATTTGGCAAGTTATGTTCATTTGCAATCAAAGTGCATTTGTCAAGCACTTGGAAAAGGACATCGTATATCATTATAACTAGAGTGGTGATTTTCACACTCACCAAATTGATTGATACATTCAAATTATGTGTATCTTGACATTTATGCCTCTACATTACTTAATAAAGTGTGCAAATGTTAGGGTATAATAGGCATAACACACATAATTTGAGTGTGTCAATCAATTTATAGAGTGTGCAAATCATCCCCCTTATAACTAGGGTTAATTGTCTAAAAATGTATTATATTTGCTACTTTTTGGACACTATTATTTTTTTTGTCATTGTGTCGCTCAACTTTTGAATTCATGTTATTGTGTGTACTAGTGACCTACATGACCTGCTAGAGCAGGTTAAGTTAACGACCGTTTGTTTTTTATTGCAACGTTAATCCTTTATGCAGACGATCGTTTGTAATTAACTTAAAATTTGATTAAAAAAAGATTCTTTTCTTATTATTTTTAAGATTTGTGAACGTTTTAACACACATTTTTATACATGTTTTTTACATATATTTTTATATACACACGCTTTTATACACATTTTTATACACGTTTTTATACACAAATTTTTATATTCACATTTTTATACACGTTTTTATACACACGTTTTCACACACATTTTGGTACATGTTTTATACACACATTTTAAACACGCATTTTTATACACACATTTTTATACACGGTTTTACGCATTTTATACACACGTTTTTACGCATGTTTTTATACACGCATTTTTTCATATGTTTTTACACAAATTTTTATACAGTTTTCATACACACGTTTTTATACACGTGTTCATATGCACGTTCTTACACATGTTTTTACACACGTTTTTATAAACACGTTTTTACACATGTTTTTATACACACGTTTTTTACACATGTGTGTTAAAACATGTGTAAAATGTGCATAAAAATTGTATAAAAATGTGTGTATAAAAACGTGTATAAAATTGTGTGTATAAAAACGTGTGTATAAACATGAGTATTAAAACGTGTGTAAAAAATGTGTATTTTAAAACGTGTGTATAAAAAGGTGTATAAAAACGTATGTATAAAAAAGTGTGTTAAAACATGTGTGAAAACGTGTATAAAAATGTGTGTAAAAACATATGTAAAAACGTGTATAAAAATTTGTGTAAAAACATGTGAAAAAATGCGTGTATATAAACATTTGTAAAAACGTGTGCATAAAAGCATGTGTAAAAACATGTGTAAAAACGGGTGTAAAAACATGTGTAAAAATGTGTATAAAAATGCGTGTTTAAAATGTGCGTACAAAAGTGTACAAAAATGTGTGTACAAACGTGTGTAAAAACGTGTGTATAAAAACGTGTATAAAAATGTGAGTATAAAAATGTGTATATAAAAACGTGTATAAAAATGTGTGTATAAAAACGTGTATAAAAATGTGTATATAAAAACGTGTATTAAAATGTGAGTATAAAAATGTGTGTATAAAAACGTGTGTATATAAAAAGGTGTGTATTAAAATATGTTTAAACATGTGTATAAAAAAAATCAAATTTTAATTCAATTACAAACGATCGTTTATATAAAAGACTAAAGTTGCAATAAAAAACAAACGGTCGTTAACTTTACCTGCTCTAGCAGGTCATTAAGGTCACCAGTACACACAATAGCATGAATTCAAAAGTTGAGCGACACAATGACAAAAAAAAATAGTAGTCTACATACAATGGCAAAAAGTGGCAAGTATAATACATTTTTAGGCAATTAATCCTTATGATTATATGTATATATAATAGAGCAGTACACTCTATGAAGTTTTATTATTAAAGTTAGTCATTAACCTAAAACTTCGCGCTTCGCTGCGGAGCGCGGGTAAAAAATCTCGTTTAAACGGTAATGGAGTAATATGAAATATTTAATTAAAAAAAGCGCATAAATAAATAAAAGCTTAATCATCTCATGTTTTTGTAAAAAAAAGGCAGTTATAATATCTTATCCTATTTACCAAAATATCTTCACTAAAAAGAGCAAACGAACATATATATAATGTAAAACACATGCAGAAGAAACTTTACTTAAAGATGAAAGAAGAAAACAACATGAAAACAAATAGGCAAAGAGAGACCAAAGGGCCTTGGGTAAGTTGGTACCCAGCTTCGAAAAACCTACGGCTCAATGAAGAGATTTCTTGGTCATGGGTTCGAGTTTTGGCACGTGCTCACTCTAGTTGGTGCTCTTATGCGCCAGGAGAGTTGTTAGAACTATTCTTTGTAGGGTGGATAATAAGTGGTGTAAAAAGGCACCGTGTGTCAGGGTGTTCCCGTCAATCTACACTTTTGTAAAAATAGGCATAGATAAGAGATGTATATATCGATATCGTAAAGTTTTTTTTTCGTGACTTGAGCTCCATCTACTTGGGCTTCTTCAATATTATATGTCATATGTTCGTTTATACAAAATAATAATAAAGTATTTATTATAGTTAAGTAAATTTTTACACGTCATAGACTCATATATGTTAAATTCAATTAATTCAACAATATACCATCTTTTTTAGTCAATTTACAATAAGCATTTAAATAATCATATTTGCCAGACACTCAAACTATCAATTATTTGAATACTGTGTTACCATACTATTTGATTATTGCGTTACCGAAATATTATTGTATTTTACTTGAATTAACTTATATATATATATAGTGTGAGGTTCTTTTCAGAACCAAATGAATGTATAGAACTGCGAGAACCAATTTAAGCCTTTGGATGAGTTGATCAATGGTTAGGATGATAAATGGCATAACTGTAATAAACTGGAACTTCATATATTATTTTGAAGAAAGTAAAAGGGCATTAAAGGAATGTCGTCTATCATTTTTTTAAAACCGTTTCCTTTAAATCAAGGATTACTTTATGCATAATAAGTTTTATATCTCTTAAATTTCAAAAAAACTAGATCTATATCCTTCATTGTTTTTTTCTCCGTAACCAAATTTCATAAACGCATCACCATCTTCTTTTGTTCCATCATCTATCAAGGTAACAATCGTTATATTGGTTTGTGTCTATTAGATGATTTTATTCAATTGTTTGTCAAAACTTTTGTTTAAAACGATTTTTCAAGCTTGATTTTTTTACATTACTCGATCGATGATTAGAACAAATATGGTTTCAGTCGTCATTCTTTACTTTGATATTATCTATCTCATCAAAAAGCTTGTTTTTTTCTCCTGAATATCAAATAACAATAAATAGTTTGTGAATTGTGATCCAGAGAACTTAGATGGTTAGCATTTCAAACCGGATATATGGGTCTATTGTGATAGTATTGGAATTCTCGTCTAGACTTATAACTATTTCTTTTAATGTATAGCTTTTGTATGTTACGGCTGTTATATTTATGTGTACTGGTTTATTTATGTATGTTAAGATCGTTTGTGTCGTTTATGGTCTTGTTTCATAATTTGCGTTCACGGTCACACATTTAAGATATTAAGTTATATAAAAAAATTAGTTATTTTACAAATTAATAAATAATTTTTGTTTGTCAAAATACATGTACAGTTGAAACTTTATAGTTTATTGTAACATTTCTCATTTTCGTGTCATTGTACGACTCTATTAATGATCACTATTTATTTTAGTCCGATACGCGTTTACTTTTAATATTTACTTTTAAGCTAAATCGCGTAGACTAAAAATAATCAATGAATGTAAACGGTCATCAAATAAATTAAGGTTTACATCAACCAAGTAAGAAATAATTATTAAGAAGATAATTATGTACTTTGCGTATTTTATTTCTATTGGTCACGTAAAAGGGTTACGTTTCGCGATAAAATACATTTGGACACACCCCGGAAATACCTAGACTTACCTAGACTCAAACCAATACCCACTTTTATAACCTCAACACAAAAGTTTATCAATTTTGTGCCTATAACCCACTAGGGGCCGGTTAGGGGTCCAAAACAACTAGGAAATCTTCCTAAATATTTCATAAGTACATGTACAACTATGGTTCAATAAATGAATGTCCTAATGGTCTCCTAATGACAAAGTATCCATTGGGTAATGACCATTTCCTTCCTTGGATCCATACTTAGCCGCGGTTAACCAAGAGAAGGGCACACAAACCATATCATTTCATATCTTAAGCATATCTTGTACCAAAATCCTCTAATTAAAACTTGTACTTAGTGGTTTAGCTAATACAAGGTGCAACTAACTAAAAACTACAAAACCACACTTAGGAGGGCACGGTTTGGTTTGTGTAGGACTAGGAAGTGAGTAACTAGTTATTTGTCTATAAATATACATTCATATCTTACCATTTGACACTCTTGTTAACTCAAACACACCTCAAACTCTCTCTTCTCTTAATTCGGGTCACAAACCGCAAAGCAACACCTTCATACCTTCCTTTGAACCAACAATATACATTAGGGTTTCTATAGCAAGTGCATAAGGGGTACACGAGCCAAGAGTTGGCATACATTGGGTATACAATCGTGTATACATTCGGGGTTAGCACGCTACACGTCTAAATACGCCATCTAAAAGCTATAGGACCTTTGTAAGTCACAACAACACTTTACGTTTCATAATATCATTTCCTTTTGAATTTTTAAACGTATGTCGCGATATATATAAAGTGTGCGTGCCTAATGTGGCGTAGGATTTCATTTGTGTGGGCGAGGACTCGTTAAAACACATGTACAATGATGGTTAGGGACAAACTAGTGACTTCAACGTAAACAATAACCCTAGGCACGAAAATATAAGAAAACTACACGTAAACTTTTAAAGAAAACGTAACGACATGGCTAGGGAGGGAGTATATGAGACTCTCAAACGTTTGCATGTTATGGGTCGCGATTAGGAAATGCTAGGCACATCGTTTTGATGCTAGACGATTTGACGAAACCCACGTGAGACCTTAATAAACCATTCGGACTCTTATTGGACTTCACGACCCATCTTTGTGAGCCCACAAGACCCATAAGCCACAAATAAGCTAGGACGGCTTATTTGTGAACTTAAGCCGCTTATAAGATTTATTATAAGCCTAGATAAGCTAGTGGACTCTAAGGAATAAAGCCCAAACCGCTAGAACCCCTATCGGGCTTCTATCGAGCCCAACAAGGCCCAACGAGGGCTTATTTATAAGCCACGGCTTATTAATAAGCCACTCGGGCTTAATCATGATCTTGAAGTGCTCATTTGCTTCACATAGGGCTTTCATTTTATTTAGAAACCAAACGTGACCCTTAACGGACCCATAGGCCCATTAACGAGCCCCTTTAGGAGCTAATAAGCTCACAATAAGCCAAGACAGCTTATTGATGAGCTTACGGGTGCTTAATATGCTTAAGGAAACTTAAAAATGCTAAGAGACCAAATTGAACCCAACGAAACACCTTAAAACCCTATCCGGGCCTTAAATAGGCCCAATGGCCCATTAGCTAGTGCTTATTAGCTTATTGGGATAAGCTAAAATGAAACAGACCCTAAAGCACTAAATAAGCCCAAGAAATAAGTTAGATAAACCTAAGGGACCCTTAAGGTTCTATTCGGGTTGAGTTATTGGGCCCGTAAGCCCAATAAGCTCGAAATAAGCTCCAATAAGCTCCCCGAGCTTATTTTAAGCTTATCAGACCCTACTGAGCTTATTGGAACCTTTTGGACTTATTAAAATCATTTTGGACCTTTAAAACGCTAAACGGACCTTAACGGGCCCAATGAGGCCCGTTAAGCCAAAAATAAGCTCGATGAGCTTATTAATAAGCCAAACCGAATATTGTAGCTTAAATAAGCTTAACGAATGCCTTAGTGCTTTTTAAAACTAAAACGGACCTTTAGAACACTTAATGGACCTTAATGGGCCCGATAAGGCCCATTAAGCCATAATAAGCTCGTTAGAGCTTATTTATAAGCTATGGCGGCTTATATGGTTTATTTTGACATAATTAAACATAATGCCACTTGTTGGCATTTAATTGGAATGAAAATGCAATTTTTACAAAGTCGGAGGACTAAAAGTGTAAATTTACAAACTATAGGGTCAAAACTGTAAATTGCTAAAGCTAACAAGCCCAGGGACTGTTTATGTCAGTTTTGGAAACTTAGGGGCTGTTTCAAACTTATAAGGACCTAAAATGTAACCTTGTAAAGTCTAGGGACTAAAAGTGTAATTAATGAAACTTGGGGGTTTAAAATGTAAATAAAGTATATTTATAAACCCAGGGGCTGTTTTGTATTTACAAGAAACCTAAGGGTATAATTGTGAACAAAGGTGAATAAATAAAACACTTAACGAAACGGTCGAATATTAAGATATTCGGACATTAAAACAGGTTTAATTAACGACGTAATAAATGAGTATATTTATTAACAATGATTTCACGTTTCTCGAGAACCATCGAAATTATAAATACAATAATCATGTGCACCACCACACAAGTGATAACAGTATATATAAACTTAAAATGGAATTTAGTTTATACAATGAGTCGTTAGCTTAAATGTGTAGACTAAGACTTGACCGTATTTACTTAGGTACTTGACGGTGTGATTCATTGCTTACTTGGATATTTATTATCATTCAGAGAACTACCTGCTAAGGTGAGTTCATAGCCCCATGTTTTAATGTTATTTAAATGATTTACATCTTTGGGGTGAGAACATGCTTTGTTTTACAAATTGGACGCAAGTGTACATTTTATACAACGATCACGTGTTTGCCTAAGTAGCGATAACCCATTGAGCCCTTTATCATGAACTGTTAGTTGCATAGTTGTAGTTGGGAACTGCATTGTGTGAGCGCGAATGTTATTGATAGATCTATTTGGGATTGACAATCCCCGTTCGGGTGATTAGCTATCACTGGGAACGAACGTATACCATGTCGGATTGGGATGTTTCGGGTTAGAACATCATTCACGGGCATTCATTGGCAATTTATTGCATTCATACATGTCGAGCTTCAGTGTCATGAGCTTAGGAAAACGTGACCACTTTTTATGATGTTTGCATGTGTTGCTAAATCATACACTTGGAAATCTTGCGGTCCTACTATTGATTTACATAAACCTATGAATTCACCAACTCATGCAATACCCACACAGTCGACGGAGCGAAGAATGAGTCGTTTACTACTTATCTCAACACAATCCAGAGTTTCTGTCGCGGAACCTGACAATACGCACACTGTCCAACGAGCATCTGTGAAGCGAACATTTGGACTATTGGCGCGGCTTAATCTACTACATCATTTATCCACAAACGGACAAAAAGCACATTTCTCTTATACTGCTCAATTGCGATCGCAAACTCTAGCGCCATTCCTCGACACCGATACACACAACACAAATCGTCTATATAGGAGCAGACCATGTGTTCTCTCGGATACGTACTCATTAGAAAACAACGACTCTAAATCACCCCTACATTAGACCGTATTAAGAGCAGAGCAGTTACCATATCTTACGCTCAAGTAACACACATGACATTCCGCTAGACATACATTGGCAACATATCTATTCGTGTCTGTTCACGCTACTATTGATTTACATAGGCATATGAATTCAATCAACATTATGTATGACGTTTTACAGCATGTTTTTTCTGTATCAGGATATACTCTATCTTATCCATACAGCTATCTTCTCTATCAGGTACGACGATGATACATTGTAAAGTATCTCTAAGAGCACATTTATTACAAAGCACAGATGAACACGAGCGAACAATTAAGATTTGGGTCATATTACATATTTGGTGTACGCTCATCATGCGTTATTGCAATAATTACAAGCAACAACGCACATACTTTATTTTTATACCTTATATTTGTAGAGTCGCGCAAACAAACATCATCATCTGAGTAACTGCGCATCGCTTATCATAGACGCAAAAACTTCATATCTTACCAAAGCCTCGCATCAAAGTACATCATTTTTATATTTGAATTAACTTTGTTTTCACAAAGATACCAGAAATGTATCTTTTAACAAGTTTTTGAAAAAAAAAAGACAAGTTAACAAACAAACCAATATAACAACTTTGAGACACAAAACAACGTACTAACAATTAATATAAAAAATAAAATCAAGAATCTTTATTTTTTTCAATATCACACGCAACACATAGAAAACACAACACTGACAACGTTATTCAAGCTATGATCGTTTTTTGAATTTTTTTTCTCCATTTTTTATAATTTCTTTACCTCTCCTTTGATATTCTCTTTTCTGGTTTCTTGTGTTTTTTATATTAATTAGACTCTTTTAATAAAATTTTGTATTTTTGATTTTTGATATTTTATAAAAAGTATTTTTTATATTTCCATTTTTTATATATATTTTATATTTCTTTTTACTTAAATTTGATATTTTTTTTCTGAAAACAAAAAAAAATAAATATAAAAATTAAAAAATTAATTAAAATACTTAATCATCTCTTATATAAATATAAATTATTAAAAAGAAATAAAAATCAAAAAAAATAAAACATTTTTATTTATATTTTTTTTTATTTTTATTTTTTTTTTACCTTTTTTTTTTTTTTTCTATATTATTTTAATTTTTTATTCATTCTTATTCTAAATGCTAAAAAAAAAATCTATTTCTCTTTTTATAACTCTTTTTTTTTATCCTTTATATTTCTTATATGACTGAATAACAAACACTTTAAACAATTTTAATTCCTATATAGACTCTCAGAATCTTGTGCTATTGATCCATAAAAGTAACGCCCTCGGATATTCAACATTCCGCTGCGTGCTCAGATTTGAGGGTGTTACATCCTGTATAATATGTATATATATTAAAAACCATAAAAACCAAAAAGATTTTTATTTTCAGAATACTTTTATAAAATCAAAATACAAAAATATAAAATATATAAAACCAAAGAAAAATGAGAAAAATGAGAAAAATTCAAAAACAGATAATAATGGCATGTCTTCTGAAAATCGATAACATTTACGGTCTTAGAAATTTCATTTAATAATGATACGAGGCTGTAAATGAAGTTCGAGCAGAAGTTCTAAATGTTTTCAAAACATGCCAAATGGCTTGCTATTATTTCAGATAGCAACCCGATCATCATCTTAAAGGCAAGTATTCCATCAAAAATGAAATTTGACCTCTCAACGGGAATTTATTCTCGAGCATGGTCTACTTTATGACCATGCAAAGGCTTGTGTTTACT
>BQNB010184186.1:0-12331 GCA_026074375.1 Tanacetum coccineum
AGTTTGTAATAATTGCATGCAGGTACAATTATCATAGAAAATAGTATGAATACAAGTTTGAAAGTGGGTTAAGTTGTTATGCACCCATAGTTTGTAATAATTTCAACGAATACAATTATCATAGAAAATATTATTATTGCTCTAAGCTCATGAACCTGATGCCTTAGGAAAACATAGATAGTACATAATTGCCCCGCGGGTGCCTTGCCAAACACTCGGCAGATTCAAATATAGTGCTATTGGTTACCAAAAGTATAGGTACACCAACGGGGAAGTCCATTCCCAAATAGATCTATTCACAATATTCGCGCTTACCCCGAAGAGTAATTAACGGTTCATGATATGGGGACTTAAAGGGCAAGTAGCAGATAAGTTAGGCAATAATACATTCAGAATAGCATTTAGTTAAAAACACTTGTATTCATAGTTTATAGCATGTATCCCCCTCGCGGGTTTATAAAACATGTAAATAAGTAAAAGCGAGGTTATGAACTTTACTAAGTCCTTAAAAAGTAATCACATTGTGATAAGATAAACGAATATATAAAAGAGTTTGTAACAAGCATGTATCCCCCTCGCGGGTTTATAAAACATTTAAAAGATTAAAATGTGAGGCTATGAACTCACAATATCGGTCTTAAGTACTTGTGTATATAAAAACAATTGAGCATGTATCCCCTCGCGGGTTTATAAAACATTCAAAAGATTGAAAAACGAGGCTATGAACTCACCTTAACAGTACAAAGGAAATCTGATGGATGGCAAAAGTATATAAAATGAAAGTAACGGCTTTGTCACACCACTTGGGTAATATGTCAAGTCTTAGTTTGATTGGATATATTTTATGTCATAAAGCCTTTAATGTAATATCATTTTGATTAAAATATTATGGAAATATCTTATCACTGTTCGGGCTATCATAATCCAGAGGCCACGCAGTATTGTTTGAGGAGTCAAGGCACTTTAAATCGTAAACCCAGCAAACTCGTCAAAACAAATACCCAAATGGAACCCCTCACAAGAAATTCCCTAGTAACGTGATACATTATAGGTTTAAGTTTCTTCAAAAGCTAGGATTATTTATATATATTTTTATAATTAATATAAATATATAATATTTTAATAGTTTGCAGAATTGGCAAAATATACCTTTGGATTATAAACTTTTACGAGTTTAGTCCTTTATATAAGAAGTATTTATATATTAAACCTTTAACTTTGAAATTTGGCAAAATAAGTCCTTATTGTTATAACTTTAATAAAATGATATTTTCAGTCCTTGTTGTTTATAATTTCCAAAAGTTAAAATATATACCCTTTGCATGAAAATATTTTACAAAACTAGTCCAAAATCCATAATAAGGTGTTTTTCAATATAAAAAGCAATTTGCAGGTTATAGCTTATTTAGAATAAGCTAATATAAGTTAGGAAAAATAGCTTTTACAAACTCATAGCTTATAGAAAAGGATTTTGGGTTCAAACTATCAAAATGGGTCATTTTAGGTTCAAAAAATTAATCCAACGGGTTAGTACTTTTAAGACTTGGTAAAATACTTATAGAAATGATAAACAAGCTTATTTGAGGAGCTTATAACAACAGCTTTTAATAAAAAACACATGGGTTTGAGGATTCAAGGCTTCAAACAAGAGTTTATATATGATCTTAAGAGTATTATGAACATTCTAATACAGATTATAAGCTTATTGAACAAGATTTTGAGCTTACTTGAGCTAAAATGGGTCGAAATGGGGTTTTCGGGTTCGTACGCCTAATAACGACTTCAAGGCTTCGTTTTTCTTGCTTCTTGGCTTCTATTCTGAGCTTAGGGACTTCACTTGATCCTTCTTGGTCTGAGTTAAGACTCCATTGTTGTATTTGATGAATTTTGAGGTGTGATTTGAATGGTTGCTTGGTTCGGCTATTTATAGGGTTCAAGGAGCCTTAGTGCCCAAGTTTTCTTGAATGATTAGTGTCATAGCTAGTTAAGGTGATTCATGGAAGCTAGCATGATGAGTAATGAGAGCTAGAGGTGTAGATTTGAATGGTGGAGGGGTTTTGGGGGTCACGGCTAGAAAGGGGTGACAAGGTGGTGATGTAGCAAGCTTGGTGGCCAAGAGTTGAAAGGGAGGTGCTTGTAAGCAGCTTGGAGACATAAGGGTGAGGTCATGGAGGTGCTAGGATGGGTGCTTGGTTTAAAAATGGGTCAAAAAGGAAGAAAAAGGGTCACGGGTTGGTTTTGGTCTCGGTTAGGGTTTTTAGGTTTTAAATTCGAGTTAGGGTTAGTGTTTAGGATAGATTTAGGTTTAGGATTAGTGTTAGGATTAAGATTTAGTGATTAGGATTAAGGTTTAGGTTGTAGTTTAGGTTTAGGGTTTTGATTTAACGTTAAGATGTGAAATTAGGGTTTTAGGGTTTCGTTTAGGGTTTAGGGTTTTAGATTAGGTTTTAGAATGATTTAGGGATTAGGTTTAGGGCTTATAAGTCATGAATTAAGTGCTTGTACCTTGTGTTAAAGTGGTGGTAAGAAACTAGAATGAATTTGGAGGTAAAATGACCTAGTTTGACTTTCTTGCATTATTGGACTGTACATGAGCTTTAGAAGTTGTACATTGTTTTGGAGGGAAAGTTATTTCAAATGTGATGAATTGTACAATTGTACACATGTTGATGGCTTTGCACATTCATTTTATATCTATACATTACATATAATTAGGGTTTTGATATAAATGTTTAATGTTTAAAGCTTGTTTTGAAATAATGTTGTAAATGGTACGTTAAATGGATAATGTACTTGGTAAAAATGATATTAAGATATAGACTTGACATATTAGGATGTTTACATGATATAGATATAGATGGCATTGATAAAGGTTGCGTGAGCTCGTATACTTTAGAAATGTAAGTTACGTTGCATAATGAGATAAAGCAAAAAATTTCCCTGTAATAAGGTGGTATATAAAGTGCATCTAATTTAATAGATGGATATTACATTGATGAAAATACTAGAAATATTTTTTTACAAATTTTTTATTTTAAAAAAAAAAAAAATTTTAAATAAAACTTTTTTTTTTTTTTTTTTTTTTTTTAAATTTTTAAAATTTAAAAGGGTTGTTATAGCTTTGACCTTTAAACACGTCAAACACTTGCTAACATAAGTGGCTATATCGGCTTTCATGTTGGGCCACCAATATAATTTCTTCATGTCTTGGTACATCTTGTCAGAACCCGGATGAAGAATATTTTGACTTGTGGGAATCATGCATAATCAGAGTTCTTAGATCACCATAGCACGACAACCAACTTCTGTTATTCAAACACATCATTCCGTCAGCACGCGGTTCCAACTTTTCCTTCATGGGGTTTTCTGATTCCCTTGAAGTTTCAACCAGCATACCTCCCACATCTTCAGCTTTGAGGTTCTCTAGTTTTCTTGCCTCAGTCTGAGCTTCTAAAATTTGCTTCGAAAGATCCAAACCAATAGTCATAACTAAGGCTCGAACCCGTAATGGTTTAATTCGTTCTTTTCTGCTTAAACTGTCAGCCACTACATTTTCTTTCCCCGGGCGATAACGAATCTCACAATCATAATCACTGAGAAACTCTAACCAACGACGTTGCCTCATGTTCAACTCCTTCTAGTCAAGGATATTTTGTAAACTTTTGTGATCAGTGAACACGGTACATTTTGTTTCTTACAAATAGTGTCTCCAAATCTTTAGAGCGAACACTACTGCTCCTAACTCCAAGTCATGAGTTGTATAATTCTTCTCATGAATTTTTAGTTGTCGTGATGCATAAGCAATCACCTTCTCATTTTGCATTAAGACAACACCTAATCCTTTATGCGAAGCATCACAATAAACAATAAAGTTCTCAACTACTTCGGGTAAAGCCAAGATAGGTGCACTACACAGCTTCCCTTTCAATAGTTGGAAAGCTGCTTCTTGTTTGTCACCCCAATCAAACTTGACCTTCTTGGGTTAGCTTGGTCATTAATTCTGCTGTCTCTGTGATTCCTTCAATGGCAATCTCAATATAACCGGCTAAAAAAATTGTCGAATCTCAATTGTAGTATTAGGAGATGCCTATTCTTTTTAAATAGACTCGATCTTGGAGGGATCCACATATATGCCTTTTCTGTCAAATCACGGTTGAACGTGGAATGGTACTTTGGGAATCCAAAATTCACACTTAGAAAATTTGGCATACAACTCCTCTTTCTTAAGCAACTCTAAGATTAACTTAAGATGCTCTTCATGCTCTTGCTTGCTCTTCGAATAGATCAGAATATCATCAATAAATACAATCATGAATTTGTCCAGATATGGTTTGCAAACCCGATTCATGAGGTCTATAAATACAGCCGGTGCGTTAGTCAAACCAAACGGCATAACTTGAAATTCATAATGTCCATATCGAGTTCTGAATGCGGTCTTCGAGATGTCTTCTTCCGAAAACTCTCAATGATGATAACCGACCGTCAAGTCGGGGCAAAAATTCTTCGAGTAGACACTCGACCCTTGAAGTTGATCGTATAAATGGTCAATTCTTGGAAGCGGATAACAGTTCTTCACCATTAGCTTATTTAATTCCTGATAATCAATTCACATCCGGAATGATCCATCCTTCTTCTTGACAAACAAGATTGGAGCTCCCCAAGGTGAGGAACTGGGTGTTATAAAGCCTTTGTCGGAAAGTTCCTGCAGTTGATCCAACAATTATTTCCTCTCGGACGGAGCTAATTGATAAGGCGCCCGTGCTACAGGTGCAGCACCAAGTATCAAATAAATTTGAATTTCCACTTGTCGAGTTGGTGGAGCTACACCGACAAGTAATCGGGAAAATACATTAGAAGTCTTAAACATTTGGTACGTCTTTAAGTTGCTTATCCTCCGAGTTGTCTTCAGCCTTCTTCATAGTAATATGTGCCAAAAAGACTTGACATCCTTTCAGTAAATATTTATGAGTTTTGGTTAACGAGATGATGTTTAATTGAGACTCGTGTCCGTTGTAGCTTTTGTCACCACGAACAATTAAGATTTCATTTCCAAAGGGGATACGAACGATCTTCTCATCACAGACGATTACAACATGATATTTTGATAACCCGTCCATGCCAATTATGACGTCAAAACTACCAATCTCTACGGGCATTAAGTCGATGTTGAATGGATGATTCAGAAAATTCAAGTGACACCCGTATAAGCTGTATTACCTAAAATTATTTTTCCGTCAATCTCACTAGACGTCATAAACCATGGTACAGTGTAGTTGAGATGATTTCAATCAAAGACTAAATATGCTGCAGACATGTAAATCATATCTTACCAGTATCAAATAAAAATCAAAGCATAATGGTTGGTTTATGAGGAACATAACCAGTAACGCATTGGATTTTGGTTTGTCCATGCAGTGCCCAAATCATTAGCCCTTGCCACAGCATTACCATTCCCAGCTTGATTTCCCTGATTCTTATTCTTTAACTTTGGGCAATCCCTATTATAATGGCCTTGAGCTCCACACTCAAAGCAAGTGAGAACCCTTTGATTTTCCCCTGGAGCTCTCTGGTTGTTGGCAGCAGCAGGCTAGCTTCTACAGTCCCAGGCCAAATGGCAAGTCCTCTTACAGTTGGTGTACTTAGGGCACTCTGCATTCTATTATAATTGCTTTTAGGGCTAGAGGTTTAGATCCCCCGTACACTTTCTTTTCCCTAGGCCCAGCAGTATAGTCCCTTGACACATTATGCCTTTTGAAAGGCTACTGTTGGTTCTGGTTGTTCCTTGAAGTGTCATCAAGTTTCCTTTTGTTTTCAGCCTGACAGTCAGCTAAACTATGGATCTTCTGATCCATCAGTTTAGTGGCAAACTCAATGGCATCCTGCATTGTCTTTGGCTTAGAATCCATCACACTTCCCTGAATCATGTTAGGAGTTCCACCGACATACTTCTCGACCTCATCCGATTCCTCGGGAAACATTCTCGAACACATCAGTGCCAACTCTTGAAAACATTGGTTATAGCTCAACACATCAGTACCTTTGACCTTTAGGTTCCACATTTTAATCTCCAGCTTCTTGATTTTTCCTCTTGGATAATATTTGGCGGTCATCATCTTCTTTAATGTTTTCCATGGCATTCCGTAGCAGCTCATGACTAACTGTCTGAAGTGGGAATCCACACGTCAAAGCAATGGCCAAGAGCGTGCAAAGTTGCAAATTTGATCTGCCATGCGACGATGCAGTTGCTAATAGGGAATAAGACTCCATCTTCTCTAAACGCTGAGTTAAAATATAACAACTCCATTCCAGTACCTTGAAAATTTAAGGTTGAAATTTGAGGAGTCTCTGTAGTGCACTCATGAGCAGATCGCTCTTCCTTCTACTTACCAGTCCCGAATTCATGCTGTCATCACCATTTCTACCTGGTTCAGTTCTGCTTCAATTTTCTTGCTATGATCAGCAAACTCCGTTGGGCTATTAATTGCTTAATAGTCGCATTAGTCATAGGGGTGGTGGTTGTTGCGGCGGTTCTCTTTGGCGGCATTTTTTTTTTGTTCTTCAAATCATAAGAAAATATAATACACGTTAGATTTCATACAATCATAAACGCGACATGACATATGCACAATAAATAAAATGAGATCACATCACTGATGACATCAAATAACGTTAATTTATAACTATCTTTTATCCCATGTAAAATACCCTCCCATTTTGTTATAATTATTGCAAAAATTTGTTACTTATTCGTTTTGTATTTATGAATTGCAGTAATTACTGAGTTCATTGTTAAAGAATTAGCGAAAGGCGCATTCTGGAGCTTTAAAAAAAGACATTTGAGATTATTGTCTGACATCTAATTACGCCTATCATCATAGGAAGATACGGCGTATTGTCCTGCATTCACTAATGACCACGAAGGAATCAAGGATCAATACGCCGTATCCAGAGAAGTCTATACGCCGTATTCAAGTTATGGTAATAAAATATTCTGGAAGATATCGAACGTGGTCCCTACTCCAAGAAACCCCCGATACGCCGTATTGACCTCAGTCAATACGCCGTATCGACCAAATTCCAGACCTTATAAATAGAAAACCTAAAAATGGGTTTTCAGTGTGCTAAATCATATTTTCGATACCTAAACCATAAAAGTCAATTTTTAGAAGAGAAGAAGAGCAGAAGAGGTCTTGCAACGTAATTAATTCCATAGGAAACAACTTGTAATCTCCTATACTCTTGTAATCGTTTAGTTTTTGGTATCATTCGTTAACTCGGTTAGTTTACCTTGGCTAAATTATTACTTTTGTATTGATTATGACGTTTGAAGGCTAATACCTTCGGGTATTAGCCATTATTATGAAGATCTGAATGTTTGGTTTGTTTATCTCGATTGCTTAATTTATCGTTGATTGCTTGTTTATGTTTATCAGTTTATACTTGTTTACGTGCTTTTGTATGCGACCTATCATTCATCTGGATCTGTTGATATGGAACAAGTAATCTAGATGCAAGGATGGCTCTCCATATAGTGATTTATACATCTAGACCAATAGGATCACAAATAATAACCTATCTTTGTCTTTAGATTGCGAGCTTAGTTGGACCGACAGGTGACCCTTGGGATCAACGAGTACGTTCTCAATTAATTGGTAAAGACTTGGTTAGTGGACTACTAGTGTATGAATTGCCTTTAAGCAGTAAGTGGGTAAAGTCTCTATGAGCTAGGGTTTAACAAGATCATCATTGCTTTAATCCCTAAGATAGATTATAATCAGCAAATAAGGATGCTTTATGCGGATACGTTTAATTGTGACAGAATTCTTTGTATCTAGGTCTTAGGAAGAAGTACCGCCTAAGTCTTAAGAATGATATGCCACTGGTATGTGTGTAATTACACATACCTTTTACCTTTAAAATTGACCCTAAACGACCAAAAACGCACATAAATTGCCATAAATATGCTTGTTTTTGTGTTTGTACTGTGCAGGTACTAGATATTCACTAAAAGACAAGAATCGAAGCCAAAACAGACAAAACCGAGCACGGGAATGAAAAGAGCGTGAGTAAAAATCGAAGCCAAAGTCAAAGTCAAAGTCAAAGAAAAGTCAAATACAACTTCAAGGACTAAAGTTGTCAAGTTATCAAACTTGAATTACAAGGACTCAAAGTGCAAACAATATCATCTTAACCTTTAAGAGGCTAAACCTGCCATAGCCTTAAAGTTACCTGCCATCTAGGACTTGCATTGAAAGGCTACATATAACTTGAGGGGTTCTTTTTGCCACTTTACCAAACTCTAACCCTTATAACACAAAAACAAACAGAACAACACTTCCCGCCATAACCAAAACCCAAAGCCCGTGACCCTCCTTCCTCCCTCTTACCCTGCAACCCCTAAATCCTCCAATGGATAATACCCTCACCCCCTCTCCACTAAAACCCTAGTCAAAAGTTACATTGCCATGTTGGCAATCCCTCGTGATTCTACTAGTCAAGGAAAAATCAAGGGTTATAATTATTTGGATTGGGGACCAAGAAAGATTGAAGGCCAGGATTGAAGCTTTGAAGCTCTCACAAAACAAACACAAGTGACAGAATGCAAAGAAGCACACTCAGCTTATATAAAGAAAAGAAGACATAGAAGACGAGGGGTAGTTAGTTTCTAGTGTAATTTTTAGTTTAAATTTACTTTAAAATGTTTTAATTCATGTTAAGCTATTGTCTTTCACTTCCTGCTTTGTACTTTTAATATTAATGCAATTCAAGTTTTAAAGTATTCTAAAATTCTGTCTTATTATTATTAAGTTTTACTGTTTAATACACTGTTTTGATAAGCTCTAATAAGCTTACTAAAGCTCTTTCACTAATTCAAGTTTTCTTAAAAAGATTCTATAAAGTTACTGTTTCAATAAGAAGTAATTTGAGTTTCAAACTTTTGGATGAATAAGCAATCAAGGATGGCTTATTGGTTTAGAGCTTTTTGGATAAGCTATAGTGTTTCAATGAGCTGGTTTGGGTGTTAGCTATTGACAAATGCTAAGGACATTGTAAGATCTTATTTTTTTATTTTATTTTAAGCTCACATTTTAAGTGTTACTGTTCAATAGCGATTTTTTGTTATTTCTGTTGCTTATTTCTGGATTTCTATGCTAATTTGTCTTTAAATTACTTAATTGATCTTGTTTAATGCTTTTTATAATATGTATTAGCTTAAATTTGTATTTTTAGTCCTTAAAGGGGTGTTTGGCATAAGACCCAAAATGGGTAAATCTGGCATTTGCTTTGGGTCAAGGGTGAAAATGGGTAAAAAGTGTTTTAAAAACCAAATAGGTTAATAAGCCAACTTTGTTTAGCTATTTTAAGATCAAAATTAGTTTAATTTTTAGTCTTTGTAAGTTAAAATCAAGTTTAAGGCCTTATTGAGTTCACTGTCCAAATCTGCGCACAACTTTTGGAACAGGGGGGATATAGGGCTTATTTGCATTAACAGCCATTTTTGTGATCATAAGCTTAATACTTGTTATATATCCTATACTTTTGTAATCGTTAAGTTTTTGGTATCATTTGTTAACTCGGTTAGTTTACCTTGGCTAAATTATTACTTTTGTATTCATTATGACGTTTGAAGGCTAATACCTTCGGGTATTAGCCATTATTATGAGTTCTGAATGTTTGGTTTGTTTTATCTCGATGCTTTAATTTTTACGTTGTTTGCTTGTTTATTGTTTATTCAGTATATACTCTGTTTAAGTGATTTTGTAGGGACTATATTTGAATTACATAGGGCTATTATATATCACATCATTTTAGGTATATATATATATATATATATATATATTTCACATCATTTTTGGGTATATATATTTACTAGCCAGTTTGTGTGCCATGAGACCAGATTAAACCAGACAAAACAAGACCAAACAGGGCAATAACGAGATAATACACTGTTACTATGATAATTGTATTCATTGCAATTATTATTAATAATAGGTGTACAATAACAATATTATTTTCATAATAATTGTGTTTATACGATTATCACACTATAACTTGTATTCAAACTGCTTATCAAACCTATGAATTTCACTCAACCTTTGTGTTGACCCTTTCTAGCATGTTTATCTCAGGTAATTGAGCAAGTTGCTGTACGGAGTGGCATGGACTCGAAGGTGGCTGAACTGTTATCATAACTTGATATTTTAGATTTTGGGACCTGCATTTTGTAAAAACTCTGAATAGAATGAATGATAACTAAATTTTTCCAACAACGTCTCTTTTGAGTCGTTTTCTATGATTATGATTGTTGTATCCATGAAGTAATACCCCAGATTAGCTTCTGCTGCTATATTGTAAAAATGGAGGTGTTACAACTAGTCCTACTCTTTAGCTTATTCGAGATGGCAATGAGTAGTCACATGTGTCTATCCCATCATTATAGGTGTGTATGTGTAGTCTTTGTCGCCCTTCTGAAATATTGGTATAGGTAGAGATTAGGAAGAGTGATTAACCTTAAGCCTTATCATAAAAACCCAATTTGCCTTTATAAACTTGTTACTCCTTAGCTCTAGTGGTGGATATGTGTATCCTTGCCAAGCTTATGATAGAATACTCGTCACGAACGAACAATTGAGTGAATTAGTTATATGTTACCACATAGATTAGTTGAGTGATTTGAGTGTTTTCATCTTCCTATTTCGTGAGGTGTTTGGTTGTGTACGTGTAATTGAACAAATAAATACTTAACGGAAAAAAAAATCCTTAGGGATACATTTTTTATAAACTTCTAAAGGCTACTTGAGGACAAGTAGGATTCAAGTGGGAGATATTTGATGACATCAAATAACATCACTTTTATAGCATCATTTATCCCATCTAAATTACCCATTTTGTATAATTATTGCAAGAATTGTTACTTAATCGTTTATATTTGAGAATTGTAGTAGTTATGGAGTACTTTGTGAAGATTAGCTAAAATGCACACATTTCGGAGGTTAAATGAAGAGTTCGAGAAAGTCTACTGATCTGGCAGCAAATACGCCGTATTATTCTAGACCTATACGACGTATCCAAGACTTGACGAACTAAAAGACCATTGTCTGACTTTGATGAATACGCCGTATCCACATCAACGATACGCCATATATAATAATTTGGTCAATGAAGAAGAACCAACTAGTTTTACCTTAATACGCCGTATCCATAAAAAAGATACGGCGTTTATGTGCCTGCATTTCACAAGAAACCACGAAGATCAAAGACCTATACGCCGTATCCAGGAGCCTCTATACGCACTATCCAAGGTTTATTAAACACTATAAGATTCTAAAAAGATATCAAACGTGGTCCTTATTCTAAGAAATCCCCAATACGCCGTATCCTACATCGCCCGGTATGACGTATCGACCAGTTTCCAGACTCTATAAATAAAACACCCGAAACTCATTTTTAGGTATGCAAGTGAATCCTTAAACCACCAAGTCGACCAAGAGACAAATAAAGGAGCCTAGAAGGTCAAAAAAGAGCCTTAAGATCATAGGAAAACTCTTGTAATCTTTGCGCAACCAAATACGTGTTCGGTTAATGTTTCTTTTCTTTAATCGTTCATATATGAAACCGTGTGTATTTTCACAATGATTATCGGCTGATACCTATAGGTATCCGCCATGTTTATGAAGATTTAATGTTTGGTTTGCATATCTTGATTGCTT
This sequence comes from Tanacetum coccineum, assembly GCA_026074375.1. Lineage (NCBI taxonomy): Eukaryota > Viridiplantae > Streptophyta > Magnoliopsida > Asterales > Asteraceae > Tanacetum > Tanacetum coccineum. The sequence goes on from BQNB010184186.1 coordinate 11,712, forward strand.
AATTTATTGTTGTTTGTTGATTATGTTTATTAATTTATACTTGTTTACATGCTTGACTCGCGTATTCTTACTTATTTTTATGTATAAAAAAATATAAATAAATATAAATATATAACAAGGATCAGGATCCACAAGATCAATGAAACCAGAAGTAGTATAGAGTGTTTCCGGGTCGTTATGTCCCAACGAAGCTTAAATGGAAAATTGAATGACGAATTGATAATCGATGTTTGAATAGGACAAGGATATGATTAGGCACTAAACCTAATAAGCAAATGCACAAAAAGATAAGCAAGGAAAATAAGCTAGACTAACTCTAAATAAGCAAATTCAGCAAGCAATTAAACTAAGTTAAGCATGAGAAACTCAATAGTACTAACAACAGTACTAACAGTACTAACTTGGAGTTAGTACTGCTAGCTTTGAGTTAGTACTGCTAGCTTAAAAATCCCAAAAGAGAACTAGCAGTACTAACCTAAAGTTAGTACTGCTTGTTCCAAACACCCCTTAAAGTTTTCAAAAATTATTTTTCTTTTTATTTTAAACTGATTTCGTTTAAATTTGTTGAAAACAGATTATCAAATAACAAATTAAGGCACTTATAAACAGATTTTAGTCAA
>BQNB010184189.1:0-12331 GCA_026074375.1 Tanacetum coccineum
AAGTGTTGTCTTTAGGTTAGTCGGCTAAATATAAATGTAAAACCTGATAATCATAAATAACACCTATACAACGACACATAAAATGGCTAGTTCTATAACTAGGTTTAATATCAAAAAATTCGATGGGAAGAATGACTTTGGGTTATGGAAAATAAAGATGCGTGCTTTAATGGTCCAGCAGGGATGTGATGCTGCATTAGAGACATTACCCGTGGACATGGAAGCAGGTGAAAAGGCTGCTTTGATGAAGAAGGCATACAGTACCTTGATTCTATGCTTGGGAGACTGGGTTTTATAGGAAGTTACCAAGGAAACAACTGCTGCAGAAATTTTGACAAAGTTGACTAGTTTGTATATGACTAAGTCTTTAGCAAATAGACTATATCTGAAGAAGAAGCTGTACACGTACTATATGAGTCCAGGTACAAAACTGGGTGCTCATATAGACGAGTTTAATAAGTTAATACTTGATTTGGTGAATATTGATATCGAGATTGAGGATGAAGATCAGGCACTTATGTTACTTACGTCGTTGTCATCGTCTTATGAAAACTTTGTGGAGACATTGTTGTATGAGAAGGAATCCTTGACAATAGAGGATGTTTTTGGTGAATCTGAATTCAAGGGAGTTGAAGAAAAGAACTGAAGGCACAAAGGAAGAAACTGGTGACGGGTTATATGTAAGGGGAAGGTCAGATCGTTCAAGTAAAGCTCATTCTGGCGGAAGTTTGGGGTTTAAGTCAAGGGTGGAACTTGTAAACTCAAGTGCTTCATATGTCATTCAGAGTGTGACAACCCGTAAATTTCGGATTAATATTTTAGCCGTTTTCGTTTGATAATTTGAATTTTTAATGTTTCGTTTAATTTTTACGGGTAACCGGGAAGTCGTTCCGTTATTTACTGAAAATCATTGCCGGAAGCGATCCGTGCATCAAATCATCGTAGCCTTTCGTCAGTAGACGCGTTTTTACGTTTTTAATTGATATTTAAAATTTCAAAATTTTTCGTAAAGTCGTTATTCGATTTCGTTATTTGCATATTCCGGATATAACTAATAACCTATGCATGCATGAAGTCTTGGAAATAAATCAAATTGACTAGACTGTTTACTAGAATGATTAAAACCATTTATGGTCCTCCCTCCCTTGCTCCCGTCCACAAAACCGCCCCCTTATGAACTTTGAATGCCAAAATTTCGAATTTCAAAACAATAGAAGACAAGATTCCAATAGCTTTTGGCTCCTTGCGTATAATTGTATTTGAGAGGATGCATTTGGTCCCTCTCCCCTTTGTACTACGTCGCACGAAAACACCACATACACACTCGTAGTGTGTGAGTTAGTGAGTGAAGCAGTTGTGCATTATATTCATCTTACATCTATTTTTCATCATATCTCACACACTTAACATTTGAGTTTTGCATTTGCTCTCTTTTTTTTCTAACCCACGAAACACCACATTACCATTATAAATCCCATAAATTTTTCATCTTTGATCATGAACTTGTGAAGATTTGTTGAAGGTTTGATCGCATTTGAATATTCGGATTTGTTAAACAGCAATTTGGGTAGCCGTTTTTAGTCTTGTTCATCCTTCTAAAAACCTGTCAAAACTTTGTGTTTTCAAATTTTTAATAACTCTGTATTTTCATAAACATTTGATGCATCCATACTAGTTGTAGACCACTTCTTTTGCTAAAAAAAAAGATTCTAAAATACTAATCTAAAAGGTTATGAATATGGTTAGAAAATTAAATGAAGAATATAAGGAAAAGTATAGTTTTGGGATATGAATATTTTTGTTTATGATAAAAATGATACTTATAGATTATTTGTATTCGGCTTGATATAATAAGCTTATGGGTAAAGCTTTTTGCTTTTTATTGCACGTTTAATGGGCTTGTATGTTTGGTTCGTGCAAAAACTAGAAAAGAAAGGAGAAGTGTTTGTTTAGCTTATTTTGTTTCGGCTTATATATATTAGCTTATTTTGAAAGGACAAATGACGAACTTATTCGGCTTAATAAATAAGCCCGAATATGGTTTGCTTGGGATTTTTAGCCGCGTCCCACTTCAAAAGCCCCACACCACGTTGTCTTCTTGCGCGTATGTGGATTCAGTTATAATTTACTAGGGCTTATCAGGGAGCTTCTGATTGTAGCCTTTTTGATGAACCGATAAATTTATTTAATACCTTTTTGCGTATAGGGTTAGTTGTCAATGGATTTTGATTGACCGAATCTTGGAAAAATGTAATTGATAAGTGAATTTTTATTAAAGTTTGGACGACTTTGAAATAAAATGTAACACGACGGGTAATGCCGATATTTTCTGTATAAAATTAATATACTTAGAATATGTGAAAATATATTTTATAAAACTTTTCCGAAAAACATATTATTTATAAATGATAAATAATATACATACTTTACATGAATTAAATTAAAACTTATTTACGTTTTCTATTACCGTATTTTAATTAAAAACCGACTGTTAAGCCAGTTGCTCGTGTGAGGGAAGCCACTGAAGGGTGGAAAGTCGGGAAATGAGATAAATTAAAGATATAAATACTTAATTATCAGATAGGTTTTAAATCAATAATTTGGGTTTATTAGGTAAAGAGCGAATCAATTTATATATATATATATTTTATACTATATATATATATATTATATATATATAATATAACTATAATGATTAAATTTTAATATATAGTTTTATATATTTAATTTATGTTATGATTATATATATATATATAGTGATATAGCTCCATAAACATTTTATTACAAAGTATTTCATGGAAATTTTATGCATCATCGCATTTTCCATCATCGATACTCTAAGACGAAACCTATATTTTTAGAGGTAGCATCCGGGTACGTCGTTCGTTTCTGTGTGATCCGTTTTTCTAGATGTTTATTTTTATTTCACCGACTCGGAAGGTGAGTTTCATAGCCACACTTTCTACTAGTTTGAATAATAGGTATTTTATAAGCTTGGGGTGAGCAACATTGTTTTTTTTAACTAGAACAAGTACTATAGTGAGACTTTCCTATTTACGTGTTGCTAAGTAGCGTTTGAGACCACTCATTGCCGTAATTCTCATGAACGTTAATTACCTTTATCGACTGGCTGGGTAAGTAAGCATGAATGAAATAAATCAAGATCTTGGGAGATAATTATCTTATCGGGTAAGAAGCACTTACTAGTCCGAGTTTGCCAAGGACTAACAGATATATGTCATGTCGAAACTGGTTAGGTGGTCTTTAGTCGGACACCTGTAAGGGCAAGAAAATTTATAGCAATGTACATGCTACCTCCGTATTAGCTTCGGTGTCATGAGCTTGGCGCAACATAAATACCTTTTTATGTGAAGTTTTATATGTTATAACAGTCACATACGTTTTGATAAACTTGTGGTCCACACTAATTACGTTTGAATTAAACCTATGAATTCACCAACTTTATGTTGACCGTTTTAAGCATGTTTTTCAGGTGTTTAGCTTTGGACTTCTCTGATGTGCTATGTGAAGTCTATGTGCAATATGATATCATCTTTCAATACTTTATTATCATTCATACTCGTTGTCTTTTGAAAACTTAATTATGCTTCGGCAACGTTTTAAATTTCATTTCAAATCTTGTAAGACTTATCCATTTTTAATAAATACAACGAGTTATGATTTTCAAAACGTCCATTAGTGGTCGTTCTTTGTACTTGGTGTGATGTATAATATGACGTCACGCCCACGGAAAAGTATTCCGTCCAGGCCCCATTTGGGGGTGTGACATAGAGGGTCATCTGAAGAGAGATTGTCTGATAAAGAAGTCAAGTGGGTTCGTCAAGAAGGGTAAGCGTGATCAGGATTCTGATTCTTCTGATGACGAGGGTAACACCTACTTTAGAGAATTTAGGAATGATAAGATGACTGAATTGGTAATGGATTCAGGTGGGTCTTATCATATGACACATATGAGGGATTTCTTGTATGACTTTAAGGTTGTTGATGGTGGTTCAGTTCAGTTAGGTGATAACAGGACATGTGCTGCCAAAGGGACAGGGAAAGTGAAGATACAACTGCATGATGGATCAAGCTTTATACTGGAGGATGTCAGGTATGTTCTAGGGTCAAGGAGAAGTTTAATTTCATTGGGTACTCTTGAAAAAGAGGTTTATACTGTGAAGATGCAGATGGGTAAAATTAAGGTGATCAAAGGTTGTTGGATTATGATGACTGGGATTAGGAAAAAGAATTGTGTGTATACTTTGGAAGCAAAAGTGATGACTTTTTGTGTACAAAAGCATAGAGGTTCAAAACAAGTTAGATTAAAGCAACTTGGTTCTAAACAAGTTGGGTTCAAACAACTTGGTCATAAACAAGTTGGGTTTAAACAACTTGCACCTGGTGTTGAAACAGGAGTCAATGGAGTACAGGTTGAAAAACTTGTTTGGTTTGAGGTGGAACTGCAGGGAACTCAAAGGGATCGTGAAGCTGAGGTTTTTCAGGTTAGTAACGATGATGCTACAGTGGCTCAAAGATGGTTGGAAGAAAAGCAACTTGAGGAAAAGACAAACACGGACTGCTTGGTAAAGGATCAGGAAAAGGTACACCTTGGTGTAAAGGTGAGGGCAAACATTATGGTAACCGGAGTACCTGGTCAAGAGGGTGCAGAGGGTAATGTTGTTGAAAAGAAGAAAGTGAAGAAGTCTATGGAAACTAATCTAGGAAAAATACTGAAGTATAATGTCTGGTCAACAAGGTGGTCCCCAGTTCGAGGTTCTAGCATAAGGAAAAGATGCTGAGTATCGGTTATGTTTAAGTGTTACTCCTAAGATGGAAATTATAGAAAAATTAGTAGTCAACTTAAACGTAATTTAGGGACTTAATTGTACATTGTAATTTAGATTAGGAATAGACTATAACTAGGATTAGTTAATCTTGTCTTGCAAGGCAAGGATGTTTCCTATTTGATTTAGGAAAGTTTGCTACCCTCTCATCTCTATAAATAGGGATGAGGGGGGATGCTAGTTATTCATTCTTCTTCCTCAAATTGTAAGCTTTATTAGGTTTTTAATAAAGGGGTGTTTGAGGGTATACCGTATGCATATTCTTGCCATTCTTTGTAGTCTCTCGTGTTTGCTACTTGTGCTTGATACAACTCGTGATCTAGCGTTCCGCGATTGAACTTCGGGTTTGTTGTCGTAATTGTCCAACAAGACTGTAAGAATATAATACATGCAAGTGAATTTATTCACATTAAAATAGAATTTACATAGTGGTGAAAGGAAAACGCAAAACAAGCTGCGCCGCTAGCCCTTTTTGAATTGCAAAACTTATTCTTTTTCAAAAAAGTCTGTGTGAATAAAGATAGATTAGCTTAATTCGTATTTCAGAAAGTTATGGTCATTCAAGCAAACCTAAAAAGGTCAAAAAATAATAGAGCTCCATAGTCAATACCTTCTTTAATGCCGTGGTGAATGCATTGCCCTTTGACAGAAAGGGTGCTACTCGGGGTGTTCTGGACATAAGGTTAAGCCATGATCATATGTAAGAAGGATAGACTACCAAGCTACTGTTATTAGCAAAATATTGATATCCTTTCCTTGTTGACCATAAATATGACTCAACATAACAAAATTTAGATGATTGAGTTCATGTTACATGCGAAAGAGTGAAAGGTATTTAATGTAATACGTATACATGTGCAAAATAATAGTTTGATTTTGAATAGAAACGTTTAGAACAATCCGCAGGTTCCAAAACAGATGGAGTCTAATAAAGCAAGCATTATGTTTTCTTTTTAAAGAGCAAAAAATAAGTAACATGCAACATAAGAATAATAAGAATTTTAGTCTTAAATGTAGACTCTCAGCGACCACTTTTACACTCTTATCAAGTACAGCTTCGTTGACAAACTCTCTGATGCAAAGGCAAAATGTAACACAATAAGCAAAACGACCAGCAAAATGATTTCCCTAATCATGTAACCCCGGATATGTCAGTATTGTTGTACTAAGAATGAGCTAGGTTTTATAAGATTGTCAGAGTGGTTTACCCTGATTTAAGAAATAATAGAATCACGTGTTTTGTTAATTTACTATTTCTATTTGGGATTTACAATGTTTATGTTGGCCTGGGTTTAGATTCGTCAAGGTGGTTTATTAGCTATAACTAAATCATAATTTACTCAAAACACCATCCAAAATCTTAAGAAAGATGTCTTGTATCCTAAAAAATAGTACCTTATGCATTAAATATTGTACTAAACCAAATATTTACGCTAATAACCCTTCCCTTGATTTTCTATACATACTTATCATTAGTCCATAACCAAATATTAAACAAAAAACTTAAACGATCGAATACTTTTTTTTTCAAGGTAATCAATCATGGGAAATAAGAATACTCATGTTGCCAGTTGTTGATCATGATCAAACTAATAGACGAGTTGGTTTTGTTGTTAGCAAACACGCGAATGGTGATGTTGATGACGTGAATGAAGAAGAATATTATAAGCTAAAGCTTTAAGAGTTAGCGAACGAAAAGCTGTCTTTATTTGCTTGTGAAGAGGATAATGTGTTGTGTGAACAAGTTAATGAAAAAAACAAGTCCAAGAAGTTAATTAAAGGGTGGTACTAAACGTCTAAACGTAAATGTTCGTCAAGGGATGAAGGTGGCAAGAAAAAGAAGGTTAAGAAAGAAATTGTGAGCAACGAGGTGACCATATGTTACGCCCTTGGTTGGATAATTGTCGTGTTTATTTATTATGTTTTATTAGGATAAGTGTTGGAGTCATTGTTTAGGATATGTGTTTGAGTCATGTTAGGATAAGTCTTGTATTGTGAGAGTTATCTCATAAACTAGTATTTAAGGTGTCATAATGTTATGAATGAATCAATAAAGTTAAAAGATCAAATACATATCTCGTCTTCGTCATCTCTATATTCTTAAGGAGCTCGCACACGCTTAAAGTGGTGCCCTATCCCGATACAACCCAAACCGGGTCGTATCAATTGGTGCTTTCATTGAGAGTCCTCGTTGAGGGCTTCCGATTTAAAGATAAAAAAAAATTACTGTTTACGGGGGACTATTCACGATACTGTTCATATGGTACTATTCACCGATTACTGTTCATCAATTTTTTTTTCCGAGTTACGACTCATGGCATCAGACGACAGTGATCAAGACGCGAGATACGCACTTTCTAAGCTATTGCAAAGGGAAACGGTGGCCGAATATGAAAGTGAGTTTTTGATGCTTATAAAACGAGTAACGGGGATCTCAGAATCTTTACTTACATCATTTTATATCTCAGGATTTAAAGTGGTGTTACAAATAGAATTGTTGAGGGCAAGGCCTACAACTTTAGGAGAAGCCTTCTCCTTAGCCCGTATCGCCGAGGCCCGTTTTGAGGACGAGCAGCCATCACCAAGCCAAACGACCTAAACACAAGGGTACAAGTTCAAGATCTTAAGAAAACGACTCCCCATAAGCCGAACAAGATGGAAGATATCAAAACAAGTGGGCCTATTTTTCTAGTGGAATCAAAGTATTACGTTGCCAATCAAGTTGGGTTGATTTTCAATAAAAGTAATAAAGCTATATACTATGAAAGAATACTTGAACTCATTATCAGATAGTTGTGCCAATATATGTGTAAGCATATTTTGGGCTTTGAGTATGATCTACAAGAGGCAAATTTACAATTCAAAACATGGGATCCTGGAATCAAGATTTTTTAGACAACACCTTGAGGACAAGATGATTTCGAAGGAGTGGGGAGTGTTACGCCCTTGGTTGGATAATTGTCGTGTTTATTTATTATGTTTTATTAGGATAAGTGTTGGAGTCATTGTTTAGGATATGTGTTTGAGTCATGTTAGGATAAGTCTTGTATTGTGAGAGTTATCTCATAAACTAGTATTTAAGGTGTCATAATATTATGAATGAATCAATGAACTTAAAAGATCAAATAAATATCTCGTCTTCGTCGTCTCTATATTCTTAAGGAGCTCGCACACGTTTGAAGTGGTGCCCTATCCCGATACAACCCAAACCTGGTCGTATCACCACACGGTTAAAGGAGATTATTGACCAGATTATGGATTCAGATATGAAGTTAGTGATTCAAAAAACGTTGTTTGAAAGTGATTTGAAACGTAGCCAAAATAAGCTTATGCCATTTAAGCAAGTTGAGACTCATGCTTTCCTGACGGATGAAAAGATACGATTTCTTGGTAGAAAAAATGAAGATGCTGAGATTGAAGTTCGATTGGTGGGGCCAAATTTACAGATGTTCAAGAAACCAACGTGGTTAAAGATTTAGAACTTGTCGAGTTCTAAGAACTATATGTTGAAGACCAACTGGTGTGATTTTGTGGAGGCTAACAAGAAGGTTTTGAAGGAAAAGGAAACTATTCAAGTTTGGTCGTTTAGGAAAGACGAGCAGTTGTGTTTTGCTGTTGTACGTGTTGATGAACCCGTGGTGAACACAACGTCATTAATTCATAGATAGTTTGGGTTTAGTCTATATAAATATCATGTACTACTACCTAGAGTTTATATTATACGAGTTTATGAAATTATTAGCAATTTTTATGTGTAGCTTAATATGTTTTTCTTAATTAACTGTACAGATGGACTAGTTATTGGTCAAACTGCGTCAACCTAATTTGACCCATTTTGACCTCTAACAAAAATACTCATTTTAATCCATTTCACTTGCATTTAGGTTCACCCATAACCTTCATCAGGAATGCGTATTCATACGCCTGTTCCTCACACTGCCCAGACCGTTCGCCTTCACCAAAATGGCCCCCACTCATATTCGTCTTCAAAATAATGGAACAAGAACACTTCGAACATCTGCTCTCTTCTTGACACGTATTTGGCATCTTCCCATGCCTCAACTCCGCAGCTTTAGGTAGTTATCCAGACTGTTAAGGAAAACTAAGATACATTCCCGTGGGCACCATAGGTTCAGTATGTAGTTCTCATTGTTGAAATTTCTAGGTTCGGTTAGTGGGTAAGGATAGGAATTGTTTTTAATACTAATGGAGACCAGAAGTTATCTTTTATGTGGAAGATGCATTTATACTTTGCAGACCAGTTGGCCAAACTGTGTGATTTGTTAAATAAAAGAGCAGTCGACCTTCTGGTTTTGCTTTCAACTTGAGGGTACAGAGTTGTAGGGTGACTGGGTGAGTTTATTCATGAACTTACTAGTTATGATTGTTTATCATTAGTGGTAATGTAGAGTTATAATTAAAAAAATTGCTATTATCGCGTTTACATGGTTTTTCGCTTAATAGCTATGATTGTTTATCACACCCTTTTAGTTGGCTTTGAGACTGACAAGTTAGAGTATGATTGTTTATCACACCCTTTTAGTTTATAGGGTTTAATTAGTTGTGTATAGTAAAGATGGCAAATAAAGAATTGGAGCTTATCCATGGTGCATTATGCAATCTTTGATTTGACTCAAAACATTTCCTTAGATTCTAAACAAGCATGGCACCAATCACCATTTCTCTCTCTCTCTCATCATTCCAAAATTCTATTAATACTACGTGCATCCATGCAATCTCCACACACTTTTCCAAAACAATTAAAAGAGAATCTAAAACAATCGCCAAACCCTAATGGCAAATACCTTCTCATCAAAGGGGTTGTTTCTGATTATCATCATCTTTCTTGTCTTCTGCATCACCTCAAATGCAAGCCAAGCCATGTGCCAGCTTTTGTTACGTAAGCTAACGATGAAAGTTTCTGATCTTGAATACTATAAGAGAAGGTGTTAGGAACACGAAAGTGTAGGTCGCTTCCATAGATAACAGTCGTTAGCTCGTTAAGTAATTTTTGGAAACTTACATAGTTAGTTAGACCAAGGCCCATGGGTAAGTTCATTAAGCCAAGGCCCATCCACCTAATGTAAGGTATATATACACCTCTCCATGCCTTGGAGAGGTGGTTGGTTGGTTGTATTTTCACATAGTTTATGCATTTCCTTTCTTTTACTTTCTCTCTCTAAAATACTTCCTTCCTTCCCACTTTCTCTCACTAGTTCTTGTTTGTTAAAGATTAATAATATTCTACAATTGGTATCAAGAGCCATGGAGTGGTGTGTTTAGTCTTTGTGTTTATTTTTTTGGTTCGTTTGTGTTGTTGCAAAATCGTCCTTTATTTCTTATTTTTTCTTTGTTTTCGAAGCAATAAGTGTACACTAAAGGATCATTTACTTTGGTAAAATGATCTAGTATCTTTATGATATAGGTGTACATGCTTTGAGTCAAGAAAAATATCATTTTTGGTCATCTTTGTGTTCAAAAAGCTTTATAAATAACAAAATCTTAATTTTAATTTTTTCGGCTTAAAAACCTTAAAGTTTCTATTTTTCTTGTTCCTATAGGGTTAGAAACACTAGTTGTACAAGAATTTTTGCAAAACAACCATAAAAAAGGTGTCTTTTTGTGTTTTAAAAATTTTGAGTCTCGTGTCTGTTAGAGTCGAACAACTCAAGTCAAACAACCTGAGTCGAACAACCCAAGTCGAACAGCCTGAGTCGAACAACCCAAGTCGAACAACCTGAGTCGAACAACTTAAGTCGAACAACCTGAGTTGAACAACTTAAACCAAACAACTCAACTGTAATTGAAACCAAACAACCCGACTATAGTTAAAACCGAACAACCCAACTGTAGTTGAAACCGAACAACCCGACTATAGTTGAAATCGAACAACCCAACTGTAGTTAAAACCAAACAATTCGACTGAATTTGAAACCAAAAAACTAAACTTAGTTTCAAACGAACAACCCAATTTCTAAAATTACACTGTTTATTTCTTTGACTTGTAAAATCCCGTGAAACATTTACTTGTCTTTCCCGGTTTTGTCAAGAATTGTAAAATCCCGTGTAGTTTCAAGACTTAAAACACTTAAAAGACAACTTATTTAAATATAATTTCTTTCTACCACCGTTCGATCAAACAAGTAATCTTTTAACCTACAAATTCCTCAATGACGACTCTTGTCGACAAAGCAATTCTTTCGGGTGCTGACAATCGTCCACCCATGTTGGAAAAGGAAATGTATGATTCTTGGAAAAGCATAATGGAGCTATACATGTTGAATAGACAACATGGAAGAATGATTCTTGAATCCGTTGAAAATGGTCCACTCGTCTGGCCTTCAATTGAGGAAAATGGAGTGACAAGACCAAAGAAATATTCTGAGTTATTTGCTACGGAAGCAATTCAAGCTGATTGTGATATCAAGGCAACAAATATCATTTTCCAAGGACTACCACCTGAAGTCTATGCATTGGTTAGCAATCATAAAGTTGCCAAGAAAGTTTGGGAGCAAATTCAACTTCTCATGCAAGGAACTTCATTGAAAAAACAGGAAAGGGAGTGTAAGCTTTATGATGAATTCGATAAGTTTGCTTATAAGAAGGGGGAAACACTACGTGAATTATATTTGAGATTTTCACTGCTACTCAATGACATGAACATATACAACATGAAACTGGAACAATTTCAAGTGAACACAAAGTTTTTGAATACTCTTCCTCCTGAGTGGAGCAAATTTATGACTGATGTCAAACTGGTTTGGGATTTGCACACAACTAACATTGATCAGCTTCATGCTTACTTAGGACAACACGAATTTCATGCAAATGAGGTTCGTTTAATGCATGAACGCAACTCAGATTCGCTTGCCTTGGTTGCAACCCATCAGATGACCCAGTCTCCTTATCAAACTCATCAAAACTCATACCAAAACACTCAATTTCAACAACAAGTTTCACCATATCAGTCTCTACAGTATGGATCACCTTATCTGTCTCAACAATACTCAACTCATTAATCGTCAACACCTTTTTCAATCACTTATCCATCTAATGATTATCTATCATTCATTCACCACAACGTTTATTCTCTATCATCATCTACCCCTCAATTGGAATATGCTCCCTCAGTTAACCAACAATCTGAATTTTCCCAACCAGACTCAGGTCTAATTGTTCCAGTGTTCCATAAAGGTGATGATCCTATTGATGCCATCAATCACATGATGTCTTTTTTATTACTGTTGTCACTTTCCGCTATCCCACTACCAATAACCAGCTGAGGAATTCGTCAAACCCTAGGCAACAAACGACCATTAATAATGGAAGAGTAACTTTACAACCAATTCAGGGGAGGAAAACTTCTTTAGCTGCAGGTACTTCAAGGACTTACACTCTAGGAGCAAGTGGAAGCAATTCTGGGAAACAAAGGACTGTTATTTGTTACAACTGTAAAAGGGAAGGACACATGTCCAAACAGTGCA
>BQNB010184193.1:0-12331 GCA_026074375.1 Tanacetum coccineum
ACCTTGATGAGGGTTCTCTAATCTAGACAAATGGTTGGCCGCAAGATTCTCTGCTCCTTTTTTATCACAAATAATGACATCGAATTCTTGGAGTAGGAGAATCTACCGGAGCAACCTAGGCTTAGCATCTTGTTTATCAAGAAGATACTTAAGAGCCGAGTGGTTCGTATACACTATGGTCTTTGATAAGACTAAGCAAGGCCGAAATTTCTCGAAAGCATATACTACGGCTAATAATTCTTTTTCTATAGTAGTGTAATGTGCTTGAACATCCGTCATGATCTTACTAGCATAGTGTATAGGCTAAAAATGTTTGGTCTTTCGCTGCCCCAAGACTACACCTACCGCGTAATCACTAGCGTCGCACATAATTTTAAATGGTAGGTCCCAATCGGGGGCAAATAAAATCGGGGCTTTGGTTAACTTCTTTTTAAGTATATTAAACGCTTCAATACATTCTTTCAAAAAAAACAAACGGGGTTTCCTTTTCAAGAAGATGGGTCATCGGCTGGGCGATTTTAGAAAAATCTTAAATAAATCGACGATAAAACCCGGCGTGACCTAAGAAACTTTGAACGCCTTTGACGGAAGTCGGATGAGGTAAATCTTATGTCCTAGAACAATGCCTTCTTTTACCATAAAATGGCATTTCTCCCAATTTAGAACTAAATTAGTGTCTTCGTACTGTTTAAGCATTTTGTCTAAATGGGAGAGGCATGACGAGAAAGAATCCCCGAAGACCGAGAAATCATCCATAAAGACCTCTATTTTTTCCTTGATCATATCATGGAAAATGGCCATCATGCACCTTTGGAACGTGCCCAGAGCATTACATAAACCAAAAGGCATACGTCGATAGGCAAACGTCCCATAAGGGCAAGTGAAGGTGGTCTTATCTTGGTCTTTCGGGTCAATAGGTATTTGAAAATATCTCGAAAAACCATCTAGAAAACAATAGTATTCATTTCCCGCAAGTCTTTCGAGCATTTGGTCCATAAACGGCAACGAGAAATGATCTTTTCGAGTGGCATTATTAAGCTTGCGGTAATCAATACAAACATGCCATCTGGTAACTAGTCTTATAGGAATCAACTCATTATCTTTGTTTTCAATAATGGTCATACCACCCTTCTTAGGCACACAATGAACGGGACTCACCCACGGACTATCAGAGATAGGGTAAATCAATCCGGCATCAAAGAGTTTGATAACTTCCTTTTTGATAACCTCAGGAATTTTCAGATTTACCCTTCTTTGATGTTGAACCGCCGGTTTAAAGTCGTCTTCCATTAAGATCTTGTGAGTACAAAAACTAGGGTCGATACCCTTTATGTCGGAGATTTTCCATGCGATGGCCCGTTTGTGTGACTTAAGAACTTTTAAAAGGGCGGCTTTTTCTTCATCATTTAATTCCTTAGAAATTATGACGGGCAATTTATCGGTTCCTTCTAAAAATGTATATTCAAGATGAGACGGTAAATCCTTGAGCTCAAGCTCGGGAGGATCATCAATAGAATATTTTATCGTTTTAAGTTCCTCAAAATGAAGTTCCTTCGGAGGGAGAGGAGATAACGGGTCATTATTTAATAACTTCTTGAGTAGAAGAAGGTCTCCCTCCGGATCAAAGTCGACATCATAAATTCCCGGTGGAATTGAATTATTTGTAAGACAAGCTTCGATTTCTTCCAAAATGAAGTCACCTCCTTCAAAAGGAGTAAGAGAGGGGAAAAAAGTAGAAAGGATAGGCTCTAAAGACGGAGTGGGATTTCCACTTATAGAACTATCCAAAAAACCGAGCACTTCTTGAGCATACTCCTCACATGAAACGTCTATGACATTGATTCGATTAACCGATTTGGCATTGGTGTAGGAGTATCTCGAAGTTTGACCAACTTTAAAGGTTATGGCTTCATCATCAACTCGAAGAGTTAATTTTTCACCATAAACATCAATCAAAGCACGTGCCGTCCTCAAAAAGGGTCTCCCGAGAATTAAGGGAACCCAAGGATCAACAACATAATCAACGACTACGAAGTCGGCCGGAAAATGGAACTTTTCTACTTTAACAAAGACATCTTCAGCAATACCGGATGGACTAGTAGTCGATCGGTCTGCAAGTTCAAGAATCATTCGAGTAGGAGTAAGTTCGGGGAGTGAGAGCTTTTTCCATATGGAAAGAGGCATCAAGTTGATGCTTACACCAAGATCGGCCAAGGCAAAGCATTCAACTATCTCTGGAAAATCACATGGAATAAGAAACTTGTCGGGGTCTCTAAGTTTTTTGGGCAACTTTTTTAAGATAACCGCCGAACAATTCTCATTCACCGGTGTTTTGGCTAAGTCAAACAATTTTTCTTTGTTATTAAGGAGACTTTTAAACATTGAAGCAAATTTCGGCATATGTAGAAGAGAATCCGCGAAACTGAGCTAGAAGTGTAATTCTCGAAAGATTTCAATAAACTTTGAAGCTATATTATCATCTTTTTCACGAAGCTTTTGCTCGTTAGCTCTTGAAAGATAAGGTATAGACGGTTTAGTCTTAGGAGCAACAACGAGCTCATCAAATGGAGCTTGAATTTGGACTACCGGAGGTTGGATGTTTTTGGTACTCGGTTGCACCGTATCCTTTGTCACCTCGGGTTCCCGTTTCACCACCTTGGGAAGAGGTGGAATTGGAGGCCCATTATGAAAAATACTGCTTCGGGTGGTGATTGCTTTCAAATAACCTCTTGGGTTAGCAACGGTGTTGCTAGGAAGTGAACCCATACCCGAATAAGAAGCTGTATTCATTTGGAAAAAACTAGCCATCATATTCTTAAGCTCATTGGTTTGATTTGACATTGTAGCTTGCATTTCATTCCTCATTTCATTTTTCACATTATTTATTTGATTTTGCATAGCTTTCATATTTTCTTAATTCTGATTTTAAATTACTGATATGATTTCTGTATAGCCCTTGAGTTATAGCCCCTTTTGCATTAATAGGCCTCATCGTTTTCTTAAAAATATCTCCAAGTTCACTCGAAGGTAGTAACTTGAATTTTGAATCAGAGCTGATTAAACGTATTTCCTTGATTGAAGTCATTTCCTCAATTCTGGTTAAACCCTTGATTTTGCACATTCGGTTGAGCAAAACCGGGTGGTCGAAATTGATTAGCTACACTTGGGGACGATAACCCGTATTTCCCTGATTGTAGTTCACTGTCGGTTTGGTGAAACATATTCTTGAATATTGTCTTGATAGCCCAAAAAATGGTAGCATCGGGGTGCAGGACACTGTCGGTAAGAATGAGTACTGCTACAAGTAACACAAGATTCCGATCTCAATAGTTTTAGGAAGCTGGAGTGGGGTTGAGCTTGATGTTCTGTTTAAACATCGCGGTCATGGCATAGTCACGAACACTAGCTACAGGCATGTGCTATCTTTGAAGAATCAAACCATAATCTTGTTTCCACTTGAGAAACAGATTTGATTGTTGTTTCTTGAAATTACGAATTTTGATTTGGTTTATACAATAATTTTCAATCAATCTTGTGCATTTCTTTACAAAGGATTGCACCGGCGGGGCAGAAATCAAAGATCTTGATCGGATGGGTTTAACCCTTTGTATAAGGTAAGGTGTCTCCGGGGTATTGAGGTTGATGCAATTCCCGGTAAAACGTGATGTGGCTATGCACGAAGATGATTCCTTGAAATGGTTCCATGCCCTACACTAAACATTTCCTCAATACTTTTGTTGAAAATTTGATATTTCATTCGAGATTGTTGTTTTGAGGGAGGAGAAAATGGGTATAGTAAATTGGACACAGTTGCAATAGTGAGAATAGAAACAGAAGGTTCTTTTGTCACGCCTAATCCGGGATGGGTATCCATCGCGATAGCAAATGAAAAAGCTTAGCTTAATCGATGTCTCGGGATATCTTTGTTCTTCAACGTTGAAGTAATCTTGTTTTAAAATATCTGAATATGAGCATTGAGGTTTTCTTTCTCAAAAACCAAGAATTGTTTGATGTACAAGATTTATTAGACTATGCTTGAGCTCAAAATGCTCATCGGGAATGGGTGGTACTATGATTGCTTCCGCATAACCCTCGGTGGGTGCACGGAAGATTTGCCATAGTACGTTGGTGGCATCGTTAACTTGCGGGGAGTCTCTACAAGAGCGAAAGGTCACGAATCCTTTGTTTTGAAACGTCTAACTGATGTACGAAGTTTCGGATTCGTAGAAGTAGGGATTGTGAAGGTTCACCAACGAATTTTGAAGAAGGGCGAGTTTGCATACACTAAGAACAAAATAAAAATAAAAAAGAAAAATATTTTTATAACCGATAATCGAACAAGTGTAAGGTAGCTCTTTCGAAAACGCACAAAGAAGAGGAGGATCGGGTAAGCGCGAAGCGTTTTAAAAACCTTCTCCTTTCGGGTCAAAGTTCGTAGGATCAACCATCTTTAAACCTCTCTTAAAGTTTGTAATCTAAAAGTGAGCCGATTTCACAAGTGACACAACGGTTGTTTTTATTGCTTTTCAATCTTTTTTGGTTTTTTAAATACGTTAGGAAAAGTATTTTTGTTTTTTTTTCTAATAAATCTACGAAAATAAATAGCCACCATTACAATCTCATTGAGATGATCACACTCAATAGATTGATTACCAATACCTCACATAACCCACATAAACTCATATAAACACACAGAATTACATACACCATATATTGCAATAGGCACATAAGTCAATACTAACGGTTTGACTAACCTGCTCAAATCATGGTTGTCACAGTTTAACTGCTAGATATTGTCATATTTCGCTTAATGAAGCTGGAATACTTGTTTCGCTCGGGTTATAAAAAATTTGGCAGAGTTTGTTTCTAGTAAATGTAATGTTTCGCTCGAATAATCCCTATCATATTTCGCTTAACATGTTATACATATTTCGCTCAAGATCTTAACCCTGCATATTTTGCTTAACTGTTACAACATATTTTGATTGTACATTCACAGAGTTTTGTCTTTTTACTAAATACACAAAAACTGACGTGCAAGGAAGCTAAAAAGATGGATCTGTGTTCCCTTGTCTTGTCCTTGTGTTCAAACCATGGACCACAAAAATAAGCAAACCCAAAACTAGAATAAGCTTGAAAATAAGCTGTTAAGCCACGTAAATAAGCTACAACAAGGACTTAACAATAAGCTACAAGAGTTTTTGACAAGGAAAATAGTGGCTTTTGAAACGAAATAAGCTACGAAAAAGTAATCCTAAATATGCAAAAAACTTTGAATCTTTGTAGACTAAAGACGCTAAACCCACAATAAGTTAGAACCAGTTTTTGTGTTTGAAAGTTTCAAGTTATGAGGAAAAAGTTGAAATAAGCTGAAGAAGACACAAAATAAGGAATGAAAAACTATCAAATTAAGCTAAAAATAATTTAATATGGAAAAATTCAAAGCAATTAAATAAAAAAAAAACTAAGAATACGCCGTGCTCTACTGAAGCCCAAAATTAGTTTTCATAAATCCATATAAACCACTAAAACTTCGTTAAATATGATTAGTTATAAATGGGCCCCAAATAACTAAGTAATAAACTACTTGATCATTCGAGTATGAAAAGTGATGATTTTCTGAAAATTAGAAAAACCACACAAGTCAGCACTCAGCCGTGGCCTTTTCACAAAAAAATAAGCTCGAAAATAAGCAATACCGAACCACAAAAAACTATCACTAAACCCACCCAAGGCTCTTGATACCAAATGTCGGATCCAAGAAATCACTTCACTTCATAATTAAGAACAAGAAATAAGCTAGGAGATGAGAAGAATTGTAGAGAGAGAGAAAATGAGAGAGAATTGGATGTTTACTTGCAAAATAAAAATCACAAATGACCAACCCCCCTCACTTTCCTTGAGGAGGTGTATATGTATCAAAACTAAAAGACCGGGATTACTTGGGCTTTCGCCCGATACACGTGACCGGTTAACTTACATCTAAGAGCCCGTTTACCCGTCTAGCCTATTACAACGTATATTAATTAATGATCGAGACGTAATATAATTAATGAACGAACTTCCATTGTTCGACTCAATATTTTGAGGCTAACAAAAAATAAGCTAAAACAGATTAAGCTTATTCCCTAATAGCTTATTTTATCAATATCATACCTTAGATTAAGCTTAAACTTATCTAAATTTGCAATTGAAAACTGACAGTTAAACTTTGTAATTTAGACTTTAGAATTATGACAGATGATGACTTAAACCAAAGGACAATTGCACACTTGCATTAACTTAATCCTACTGCATTTTGAACCAAATATAGGCATGAAACTCACACAAAACAACACCTATTCAAAATCAGATCAAATGAGCTAGTATGACAAGCAATAGACCCACAGATTCAAACTATGATTAGCTTAAACCTTAAACTTTGTCTTAAAACTTTTAAAACTTATATAAACTGCTTTTTAAGCTTAATTTTAGCTTATCTAATTTGCTTAAAAGGTAAATAGCAAACCACCAGTATTAACTCAAGTTAGTACTGCTAGTGCCAAACACCCCTTAAATAATGAGAAAACCATTTTTAAGCTTAAAACATATTTAAACAAGTTGTAAAAACTTAAGATAGATAAAGATGAAGGTTTATTGAAGACAAATAAGCTAGTATTTCAAAATATAAAGCAACTAACAATAAGCTAAACTATTATGCTGTATTTTTGGATTTTCTAAAACTGATTTTACTAAAACTATGATAAATTTAAAAACAGATTATTAAAAGCATGAAACTAAATGCAATAAGTTAAATGAAGACAAAATAAGCACAAATGAAACACAATTAAGCACAAATAAGCAGGGCATAAGCAAAACAGTTATTAAGCTAAAAATGAGAAAAAGAAGAAGTACCTTTGTCCCAGCTAAATAGGGGCAAATAAGCTCTCAAGGAGATGATCTACAAGCTCCAGCTTGTTTTTAACAAGCTTGTATTGTCCGTAAGGCCATCCCAAATTGGCTTATCAGCCAAAACTAGCTGAGGTTATATTTAGGGTGAGTTTTTGAGGTGAATATAATTCAGTTAAGCTTTTTAAGGCTTAACTGAATGATAACTAGCTTATTAAGTAGTAGAGATCCTATTGAAGCTTATTAAGTCATACCAACAAACATTATAAGTTAAATTTGTATTATAAGTAAAATAGAATTCAAAGTTCAAGATTTAAAAGTAAAATTTTAATTTTATTAATAGAAAATAGTTACAAAGCTTAAAAGAAAATACAATAATGATAAAAGTTACAATAAGCTTCTAAAACTAAGAATAAGCTAAAAACTAGACATCTTGTGGTGAATGAGGAGTCCTCCTTATATAGCTGAGAGGTGAAGCTTCTAGGACCCTAGGACGCTCCTCTTCAATCAATCTTGGCCCTTCAATCTTGATTATCCTCCAAGCAACATAATCTTAGCCCTTGATTTGCTGCCACGTCTCTCAACCAATCATATGCGTTGGGATTGCCAACATGTCATTCTTTGGGTGATGTCAGGCGTGTGTCAGACGTTCTAAAAGGTTAGGGGCGAGTGTGTGTGTTTGGGGATTTACCCTGGTGTTGTAAGTTGCAGGTGAAAGTGAAATGGAGAGGGAAAAAGGGTAGAGCAACAGTAACTTTGACTTGTTATAAAAGTGGGATTGACCGGGCTTAGGGTTGGGCTTTGACTTGGGCCAAGGTAAGTTTTTAATGACTTGGACTTTAAGTTATATAAATGGGTTTTAGTTTTATGTTTAATAGGTAGAATATCTTAATGGGCTGACCCGACCCATTTTAATGGGTACGGGTTGACCCATTAAAGATAAATACGCCTTCGGCTTTAATTTCGTGTACTCTTTCCATTCCCGTGCTCGGTTTTGTCCGTTTTGCTTCGTTTTTGTCCTTTTGTGCAATATCCGTTACCTGCAAGACATAATTCACAATACAAACGAATACAATGAATTTTTCTGTATTTATTGGTCATTATTGGTCTTTTTAGCTCGTTTTATTAAGTAAAAGGTATGTGTATTTATGCACATACCAGGTATCTACAAGACCGAAGTCTTGATGAGTCTCCCCGAACCTTATTCTTGCAACTAAATAGTACTTTTGCAAATTTCGTCATTGATAAAAATTAAATCTTTAATTTTAAAAACACATTAAAAACTATTAAATTCAATTAATAGTCCATAATAAATCTTATTTCATAATTATTAGTCATATTTATATTTATTTTTTGAAAAACCCTTTTATTTTCTCACAAGTCAAACTTAAAATAAAACAATGTAAACACAAAACTACTACGTATAACATTTATTTAAAACACTTAACAATTAAGCCATGCAAATATCAATTATGATCCTAATTATCTAATAATTTAAAATGTATATATTCATATAAGGCTCCTTCATCCAATGACTCCGGCCACATCCATCGATATAATCGATTGTGTAAGCCATATACAAATATATACCACATAACACATAAAATTTAAGCAACTTTTAGGCCTCATTAAGACATAGCTAAGGTCTTTCCTAGCTTTTAAAGTCGTGGATCTTACCAAATCAAATTTAATGTCTATGTTTTAATTCTTGATCATTATATTTGCATAAAATCTTTAACAATTAACTAGATTTATATCACATATCCCTCCATGATAAATTGCATGCATTTATCATGGACGCCGAATTAACAATTAATTTGAACAAAAAAAACCGATTTAACACTTAAACGCATCAAGTTTTAATCTTATAAAATTTCATACAACCTAGAATTCGTCTAATTAATTTTATAGCCAATAAAGATTGAAACTTTATACATATAGATCGAATCTTTATGCATAAAAACGCCCAAAGGGCTTAAAAAATTAATCAAGAAACCTAATTTTGTCAAATTTTATTACTTGTAACTACAAATTCTACTCGATGGTTCGTGATGCCACTGTTGGGTTTTTACAACTTTTAACCATTAAACACGAGTACGCAACGAAAAGTAAACACGTATAGAATTCATAATTAACAAGATTAGAGATGTGTACCTTTTAGCAATAAACGTTACACCGTCTTGAATATACGCATGTGCGTAATATAAATTCCACGCGAAAACCACCTAAGATCTAAAGTAAGATCTCTCTACTTCAACACATACAATACGTTCTTAGCAAACAATTAAGTATGCTAGTACTAGTAGTGATAAAACCACCAAACGCCTTTAACTTTTGAATCAATCAACACGAAAAACCCTTTAAGGGTTGTTTGGGTTCGATCGTAAAAACCAAAACCCTAGGGGTGTTTGGTTCGATCGCACGACACAAGGGAAGGAGAAGAAGAGAATTTAGGGATTTAGTTTTTCAAGTTATGAGAAAACTAAACACCCTAAGCCTCTATATTTAGCCTCCTAAACTTGGCTTGCAAGTTAAGTTATTTCACATCCTCTTGAGATTAGAAAATAATTGGCTAAGGTAAAAAGAAATAATCCCCATACTTTTTTTTCTTCATAATTGCATATTAGTTCTTCTTTTAACTATTAACGACTAATATAACTCCCATTAAATATTTATTAACATTTAACGCTCGTTAAGCTTTATCACTTAAATATATTACATTTAATATATTTATTATTAATTGTTTTACGAATTAACGCATGCGTTCCCGCAGGCTCAAATAAATTACCTCACATATATTATTTTTACGTGGACATAATCCAACGGTTTGTTATATATGAAATACTTTGCATTGTTATTACTTAAAGTTATTTTAGTTTAAATTATCATTCATTTGTACAAAATATAGTCACAGGGTACCCACCGCCGCATTGCGCGGATACCCAACTAGTTGTATAATTACACAAGATCATTCCATTGAAAACATGAGATGAAAGACGTTTTTCCTTTTCCCTCTCCCAAAACATACGACCAAAAAAAACAACTCTAACTAGGGTTTGTTTTTTATCTTCTTGCTTACTTCCAGATGCAGAGAATACTTGATTAAATGGTTTCAAAATAACTAAGATGACCCGTGCACATATCAATAAAACCTATAACGTCTAGCTTAATGAAATCGATCAACTTCGAAACAAAGATGTAGTAAAAGGCAGAAACATTTTTGACATGAGCATCCTGAAAATAGTTGGCATGTTCCAACAAACTAATAAACCGTGATGCTTAGTACGTAACTGAAGAGGTTTATCAAAGTCGAAATTGATATCACAGCTCCTCGACTCGATCTCTAAGCTAGCATCACTTTTCAAAGAAAAAACAACATCCTGACCACTATGAAGTTGCTCCACCATGGTTAGTGCATCTTCATAGTAATGAAGTTGCATACATTTTAAATTTCATTCCTTTTATATTCCAACTTTGTCAACCTATAGACTAGTTGTTACTGAGATGAAAACCCAATGTACTAATTAAAAAAAGGCAAATGAAAATTATACGTACGAGTACAAGATTGTTGCTTGGAAGAAATAACAATAATTTAAATGAAGATGGTACAAAACATGTTTAACTAGTAACAACCATTTTAGCTTTATAAAAAGTCATTTCAACTCAAACTGAAATATCATAAAACAAAAATGTAACAATCCTTGTGACCTGCATATAGCGTATTTATTTTTCCTTCTCAATTACACTTGAGTCATGTGATTTTGTTGACCTTGTTGTCACTTTGTTTTAATGATTCTCTTCCTAACCTCTAAAATACCAGAAATGTCGATTACTTTTTGCATGTACATTGTGTTGGGATTTAAATACCTAGGTAACTAGTTTAGCCACGAGTGCGCAGCGGATAGGACCTAGTAATAGCATATGGTTAACACAGAATAAAAGGTAAATAGAAACGCGTACCTTTTGTTAATTTGATCAAGAAAACGAAACAAGCAACTAAAATAATTGCCTCTACGGTTGCTCACACAATCACGTCAACCGAACACGTTAAGCTATGCTAGGCTTAACTTCACTAACTAACAACCTTTGTTTTATATCCCGATTACCACGCAAACCCTTGACTTGTAACCGAATAATCCAAGAACCGAATTACAATAAACCCGAATACCCTTTTGGGGTTTATTTGCTTCGAACAGTAACCAAAACAAACACCTTGAGTTGTAGTATTTGCTTAAACACTGTTCATACGAACATGCCTAAACAAAAGAGAATAATAATAAAACAAAACCTATTGTTTATTATTATGCTTGCCACCTAGTACGAATAGAAACAGAAAAGAACAAAAACAACTTTTGGCTATCTCTTTTCCTTTCTTGCCGTATATGCGAAACCAGGGAACAAGAAAGAAAAAAAAACTATTTTTTCTTTAAGAGTTGTTTGCGTCAGACGATTTGTGTTTGTGAATAAAGAGTGGATCGTATGGAATTGTGTATGTCGTGTGAATGAATGCATGGGGTGATGGGTATTTATAACCCCTTCAACCTTGTTGTGATTTACTTAGGAGACAAGTCCCAAGTTAATCCCAATTACTCCTTCACACTCCATATCCAAAACCGGCTATAATTCCCTTGTTCTCCTTTATCTCTTACCGAACAAACACCCCTATTCGAACCTTACAAGGAACCGGCCACAATGGTTTAACCCTTAGAGTTCGAGTGTTGTTCATTTACGGTCCTTGGTTTATTATTAACGTGAAGTATAAACGTGTTCTCCGTGTATTAACGTGTGTGCCCCCAATAGGCTCACATACTCGTAATGTATTCGTGTTATTTCGACTGCCATATTCCAACAAAAGCTATTAAAGTTTATCTGATATGTTTTGTTATGTTTTGTTGAAAGGAGTCTTCCTTCAAAACCTTTAATTATAGATTTAACAGCATTGACCATTGACTCAATATCATCCGGATTGCTAGCCTTTTTTACTTAAATATATGACAATATCCAAGGCAACAACTCTTCTTCCTTCATCGGTCTGACGAGCCTGTAATGATACCACTGGAAGAATCTCGGCACTATACTTACTCAGATCCAGGTTAACATGTCTAAAAAGGACCTCGATTGATTCCTAAACAAGCTCAGGATTCCTCTTTAGCATTTTAACAAATGAAGGTATAATAACATTCTTGAAATCTTCATGTGACAGATGGAAAAACAATGATAAAAAAAGCTTCACTCAAGCCTTTTGTTGATTTATCCTTCGCGTTCAGAACTGCTTGAATATACATATCAAGATATATCGGCTGTATGATGTAGTAAAGAGACAAGAAGTAAGAAATTGCACTGAGCCATCCATGTAAACTTGACTACATAAATAAATAATGAATGTTTAATCTAAAGCTGGCAATTTTTATGTCTTACCTCCAGCAAGTTCGTACAAGTAAAA
>BQNB010184194.1:0-12331 GCA_026074375.1 Tanacetum coccineum
TTGTCATTATTAAAACTTTGTTATGCTTTCGCTACTTTTAACTTAATTATTATGGGCTGTAAAACTTAAATCTATTTTATTTTATGCAGCGAGTAAACTTTTTCAAACGTCCATGATTAGTGGTCGTTCTTTATTGCTTTGTGATCGGATTGTTATGACGTCACGCCCTCGGACACGTATTCCGTCTAGGCCCAGTTTGGGGGTGTGACACAAATGGCCGAAGGGACAAAGATAAATAGATTTCTTCATTGGGAAAGGAGTATTCTGCTATCGAAAGATGCCCTTTGGTCTAAATAACGCAAGGGCAACTTACCAAAGGTTGGTCAACAAAGTGTTTAACGATCAAATTGGGCGAAACCTCAAGGCCTACATCGATGACATGGTAATTACGAGTGCTTCTGAAGAAGACATGCTGATGGACATCTAAGAGACCTCCGACAGGCTTTGATATATTAATATAAAGCTTAATTCGAAGAAGTGCTCTTTCGTAGTTGAGGAAGGTCCGTTCCTAGGGCACCTCATCACCAAGCAGGGAATCAAAGCCAATCCTTCGAAGGTCAAGGAAATCACTGACCTTAAACCACCAAGAACGCTCTAGGAGATACATAGCCTTAACGGAAAGCTGACAGCATTGAGCCGATTCCTTTTGAAGGGTGCCGACAGGTCGCTTCCATTCTTTAAAGCCCTCAAAAACTGCACAGACAAGAAGACTTTACAATAGACAACCTATGCCGAGGAAGCCCTTCAAAAAATGAAAGAGTTTATAGAAATATTACCAACACTTACAGCCCCAATCAAACATGAAGTATTGGTAATGTACCTCACGACTTCTAAAGAAAGTATAAGTGTTGTCCTACTTGCAGAAAGAGAAAAGAGACAGGTTCCAATCTGCTTCGTATGCAGAGTATTATAAGGGCCATAATTAAACTACTCGGAATTAGAAAAGCTCATACTAGCTTTCGTCCACGCTGCAAGAAGGCTACGAAGGTATTTTCATGCTCACCTCATCAGGGTGTTAACTGATAAACCTATCAAGAAAATCCTCGCAAGATTTGAGAAATCCGGAAGGATAGCTAAATAGGACATCGAGCTGGGAGAACATGACATCGAGTTCAAAGGGTGTAACTCTGCCAAGGTTTAAATTCTAGCTGATTTTCTGGTAGAAACACCCTCTGCGGGAGACAAAGGCATGAAAGCCAAGAAATCAAAAACTGTCAACGAAGCTCTAAATTCAAAAAACATGTGGAAGTTGTACACTGACGGAGCCTCAAATTTTGATGGTTCTGGTGCTAGTCTAATGTTGGTTAGTCTTGAAGGAAATGAATACACGTACGCTTTGAGATTTGAATTGGAAACCACCAATAACAAAGCAGAATACGAAGCATTAGTGGCAGGCCTGCGAATAGCAAAAGAAATGGAAATCAAAGACCTAGCCATATTCATAGACTCCCAGCTGGTGGCCAACTAGGTCAAGGGTCTTTTTGATGCTAGACAGCCTTTGATAAAGCAAAACTTAGAAAAGGTCAATGGAAGTATGAGGAGTTTAGACAACGTACTCAATGTAAACTCATTTCGAAAGGAATACAAAATATATGGCGACGCACTAAGCAAGTTTGCCTCCATGACCTTCGAACATCTAACCATGGAGGTGTTGGTAGAATTTTTAGCAAGCAGGTCAATAAATAGCAAGGAAGTATCAAAGATCACAATCGAAATAGAGAAAAGTTGGATGACTCCCATCTATGAATACCAGTTAAGCGGTCTACTACCGGAAGATCTAAAGGAGGCCAAAAAAGTTTGAATCAGGGCTCCCCAGTACTAGCTAATTAAAGGGAACCTATATAAAAAGTCTTTCTTGACACCATAGCTTTGATGTATAGGCCCTTCGCATGCTAAAAGTATCATACGAGAAATACATGAGGGCTCCTGCGGATTTAACGTGGAACCTCGTTCCATGGTCGTGAAGATTACAAAGCAAGGTTACTATTGGCCATCAATGTATAGGGATGCGGCAGAGGCAATTCAATAATGTACACGCTGCCAAACGTATTCAACAGCAGCAAGAATGCCGAATAATAACGTAACAATGATAAACAATGCTTGGCCATTTAGCCATTGGGGTCAACGTCGTCGGACCCCTACCCACGGCTCTGGGAGATTTAATACTCTTGGCCATAACCATTGAATATTTCACCAAAAGGGTGTAAGCAAAGCCTCTAACCACGACAAATGGAAAGCAAGCAGAAAAAATCATATGGGAGCATGTGATTTGTAGATTCTGAGTCCCTCAAACGATTACTTTGAAGGATGACAAACAGTTCACAGAAGGAATCTTCCCAGATTTCTGTAAAGGATTAAAGATACACTAATCTTTTTCCCCAATCACAGAGCATGTGAAAATAATGAACTACATGGAGAAGCAACTCATTCGAAGCCAATAATGATGGGTAAACGATCTGCCTGGGATCCTATAGGTACATTGGACTTTACCAATGAACAGTCAAAAGAGACTCCTTTTATCTTAACCTACGGGTCAGAGGCGATAATTCTAAAAATCACTAACCTCACCCCCGAAGAAGAAAAGTCCTTAACACAGGAAAGGACTAAAAAAGAAAGGACGAGGAAAAAGAGGTGGCCTTAATTGAAGAACCTTATTATAAAAACAAGCTTCAAAGGTATCATGGTACAAGGAATAGGAGTTCCGCATTCAACCCAGGATATTTCACTATTATCAAGCCACAAGGAGGACAACAATAAGAAAGCAAGGAAGGGACCTCACATTATAAACAAAGCATACAGAGATGGACTCTACCAGATAATAGATTCCTCCAATTATTCGCTCACTCGTACATTGAATGGTTCAAGCCTCCGTAAGTTTTACATGTAAAGCTTACTGTTGTTTTTTAAAGTCATTGTTTAGACTACCTTTTATTAAGGGGAAATTTACTAAGTGTAACAAACCAAGTGATCATGTTCACAGTGATGTAAATCTTCCTACACGACTAATAAAAGTAATGAATTCTCTTCAAATATTTTGTGTTGTTATTTACAAAAAAGATTTTAATCACCAAGTACTTAAAAGTTTCAACATTGGAAAGGATGTCGTAAGGCCATACATGAGCCTTATTTTTTTTACTTAACATCCATTAGAGTCACGTTAACTTCCCAAAGGTCCTTGTTTGAAACCTTTTGGGCTAAAATGAAGCAGACTGCAACCCTTTGTTACAAGTGAAGGACACCTTGGTGTACAATTCAAAGAATTAAATAAGGCCACACTTGAGCCTTAGTTTGTGAAAATATAAGGTATAAAAATTATTAACCTAATAGTTAATAATGTATAAGGGTTGGACTGTGGTCCCCCAAAAACATAAAAAAATAGGAGCAAAGAACAAATTCACTACGAAAAACATTAGCTAAACAATTAATGATAGCAAAAATTAGGGGGCTACGACCCCTATAATATTAAATCCCTTACGAAAGAGAAGGAGTTCCAACCAGTCACCGGGACTAAATAAACATAAACTGTTAAACGCGGCCAACATAAACTGGCAAAGCATAAACATAAATTGTTTTAAGGCAGAAGCCTAAGAAACACAAAGTGAAATTGTTTAAAGGGTACATGCTACCGTTGGAACCAAATTACTACCACATGGTGGCCTTCAAAATTCTGGGGGAGGAGACATAGGCTTCGATGTAAGAGCGGGGTAGGGGTGGGTGGGTGGTTGGGTGGGATGGAGCATTGGTCTTTGTTGGAGTTGGATGACAAAGAGACTTTGGCTTCTTAGAAAGAAGGGCTTCGACTGATGCAGAAGGGTATGCTACAACTTCTGATAGGAATGGAAAGGTAGCAGCAACAAGGTCATTACCAGCCTTTGTGTGTTCTTTCATATCCATGGGCCTATAACCTTTTACCTTCGCTAGATCAAAGGGCTCTTTCATATTCTCGGCCTCCTTCAAAGCAACACATCTCCAATAGAAGACAACGGAGGATACAAGTCTTCCAACGAGCATAGCCATCTCGTCCCTATGCACCAAATTTATAGCTACGTAGGGTACTACCTTTGAGACCACCTCTTCCCTATCGCATTTCAAAGCTTTAATTTTTTCACGGGGCAAGGCCTTAGCAGCCTCCAACTTACCCTTCTCAGCTTCCAATGCAACAACCTTCAACTTTAAATTCACAAGGTTCTCGTGCTAACCAGCCCACTTCTTGCTCTCTAGCAACATCTTGTCCAAACTCTCCTTATGCTCTTTCACCTTGGCAAGTAGGGAGACAATATTTTAACGGAGAACCATCACAACAGGGTTCTTGTCAAAGTCTTCCATGGAAGCCTCACACTTAGCTTTGAGCTCCTCACAATCTTTGTCCCTGGCTTTCTCCTTCTCCTTAAGCACCCCACATTCTCCCTTCATCTAACCAACCATTTTCAATAATTCTTGGGCTCTTCGGTTAACAACATTGTCAACTACGGCTTGTCTGGAATAACAAAGATCGTGAAGATCAAGCAGCTAAACGTCTAGATGGTTTTCAAGATAACCCCTCTAAGGACGGAGGGGTTACATTCGAGATCATGAAATGACAAGCAAAAGCAGTTTGCAGCTTCGGAGCATCAGAAAGGCC
The DNA here is from genome assembly GCA_026074375.1 of Tanacetum coccineum. Classification (NCBI taxonomy): domain Eukaryota; kingdom Viridiplantae; phylum Streptophyta; class Magnoliopsida; order Asterales; family Asteraceae; genus Tanacetum; species Tanacetum coccineum. The sequence goes on from BQNB010184194.1 coordinate 4,622, forward strand.
TGCAAAGATAAGATGTGAACAAAAGAGAAAGATAAAATGTTAGATATAAGAAAAAGACTCGGTCACCCCGTGTATTTTATAGTTTAACATAGCTTCTAGTTAATAGTTAATCGTATGACAAACGGTATTGGGTCGGGTATTAAACCCACACGTGTAAGCCCATACCATGGCCTAAGGTCTGGTTTTGTATTCACTATATAAGCCGATTCCATGCCATAGATGAGGTGGTTAGTCATTTCATAATACAAGTATTCCATTTTCTGTCACTAGAACTTTCTCTTTAGTATTTCTCTCTTTAAGATTCGGCTAACCCTCAAATCTTCCATTGTGTTATGATATCTAATATCCTACAATTGGTATCAAAGCTCATGGGATGATTAGATCGTGTGTATGTGCGTTTTGTTGCTTGGTTTAGATCAAAATTTGTACTTTTAAAGGTTTATGGCTTGTTCTACATTTTTCCTAGATTTTGATGTTTGTAATGTTAAAGTTTAGGTTTTTCTAGTACTTATAGTCTTCTAGTACTTAGTTATGCAAAAGAAATCAAGAAAACATGTTCAAAAGGGGTGATTTTTAGGTGTTTTTAGTGAATATGTACGTTTTGCTAGGTAGCGGTTTGGTCTCCTGTTTCCATTTTCTTCGCAGCGGTTTGGCAGAGTAAGTACTGTTCTGGCAGTTTGTCAGTTCGTACATTGAGAACGGTTTGTCCTATTAGGCAGCGGTTTGTCAGGTGGTTAGTGTCAATGGTTTGTCCTTTAGTGACAGCGGTTTGATAGTAGCGGTTTACTCTCTTTCCTATTATAGCGGTTTGCTAGATAGCGATTTACAGGTTTCTAATCGTAGCGGTTTACTCGTGACGGTTTACAGGTTCCGAAGATTTATATTTTTCTTAGCGATTTAGGAAATGAACCTCTGGCTGTTTGGTTTTTAGGCAGCAGTTTGGTAGTTTTTCTTCATAGCGGTTTGCATACGTAGCAGTTTACTAATAGCGGTTTGTTTGCAGGTTTTGAAGATTTATAACTTACATCGGTTTACTAAACGAACCTCTGGCGATTTGATTTTTAGGCAGCGGTTTGACCGTGATTTCTTCGTACCGATTTGATAGTAGCGGGTTGGGTTAACTTTTCTTCTTAACAGCGATTTGTCTAGGCAGTGGTTTGTCAAGGCAGCGGTTTGACCTCCTAGGCAGCGGTCTGAGACACTGTTTGGACACTTGGACAATTTTTCTTACTTTCAAACTTAAGAGTTAACAAACCTAAAACAACAAAACACCTTAACGTAACTTCATCACTTTTAACATACACTCACTAATCATTGAACGATAAACTCATATCATTTCATAATCAAATAGATGGCTAATCGTTCTGCAGATATCCAATGTGTCGGTTCTGATACCCGCCCACCAATGCTCGATAGGACTGACTTTGAGTCTTAGCAACAACGTATATGTTTGTACTGTCTGGGAAACGAAAATGGGATAAACATACTTAATTCAATTGATGAAGGTCCATTTAAGATGGGAAAGTTCAGAGAAACACTTGCTGAAAGTGCTGAAGGTGCACTTCATTTAGGACCAGAACGGGATCGAGTCTTTGCTGACCTCACACCAGAAGAAAAGGAGAGGTTTATAGCTGACATTCGTGCAATGAATATTCTACTTCAAGGTTTACTAAAAGACATCTACACATTCATCAATCACTACACTGATGCCAAAGACATTTTGGATAATGTGAAGATGCTCATCGAAGGTTCTGGGCTAACCAAAGATGAACGTGAATCACAATTTTATGATGAATTTGAACACTTCCATCAGAACAAAGGAGAAACCATTCATAAATACTATGTCAGGTTTACCAAGCTCATTAACGACATGAGAAACATCAAGACGACTATGCCCAAAATGTAGCTTAACTCAAAGTTTGTGAACAACATGTTGCCCGAATGGCATAGATTCGTGACTGCAGTTAAATTAAACAGAGGATTGAAACAATCTAACTATGATCAGCTGTATGCTTACTTAAAGCAACACGAGGCACATGCTAATGAGAACAAGATGCTGTTAGAAAGATATAATCAACATGCTATTGATCCTCTTGCCTTGGTATCCAATGTTTCATCTTAACAGTATCCTTCACAATCATAAGCTATTCCACAATCCACATATATCCCACCTACTCAACCATAATTTGCGGATAACCCTCAACTTGATTCAGGTTTTAACCCCACAGATGACTTAATTGAAAACTTAACCAAAATAGTTGCCCTACTAGCCTAATCCTACAAAATACACCTTCCTCAAACCAACAATCAACTTAAAAGTTCATCTAACACACAAAACCAAGCCATAGTGCAAAATGGCAGGGTAGTTGTTCAGTACGTTCAGGGGAGACAGAATAAAGGTCAAGGGAACTATGCAAGAGGCACAGTTGCACATGGAAATGGAGGAGTTCAAAACAGAGTCGGCAATGCAAATCCTGGTCAAGCAAGGCAGATTAAGTGTTATAACTACAATGGAATAGGGCACATAGCAAGAAACTACACTCAACCAAAACAACCACATACTTTGGAATACTTCAAAGACAAGATGCTGCTAATGTAAGCTCAGGAGAATGGAGTGGCTTTGGATGAATAGCAGTTATTTTTTTTCTAGGTGGACAAGCTAACGCATTTGATGATGATGTGGATGAGGCACCAGTATAAGATTTAGCACTCTTTGAGGACAATGTCTTTCAAGCTGATTAATGTGATGCTTTTGATTCTGATGTTGATGAGACTCCTACTAGACAGACCATGTTCATGGCAATTCTATCATCAGCCGATCTAATCTATGATGAAGCTGGTCCATCATATGATTCATATATTCTATCTGAGGTACAAGATCATGATAACTATGTAGATAGTGTTGGTGAGTATCATGAAGTACACGAGATGTAAAACGATGTACAACTAAACTACGTTGTTGACTTAGATGCTGAATATACGAGTGATAGTAATATTATTCCGTATGAGCAGTATGTGAAGGACAACGCAGTGCAAGTTATACAAAGTAATGTATCTTCTATGCCAAATGATGCTTTAATGATGATAATAAATGATATGCATAAACAGTCTGCCCAATGTGTCTCTGCAAATTAGCAGAACAAAGTAGTTAATGATTCATTAACTGCTGAACTTACGAGATATAAGGAACAAGTCCAACTTTATGAAAAAAATGGAAAGGTTTGAATTAACTGAGCGAGAACAAAGGATTGATGAACAAATGAGAATAATTATCCGAGACTGTAATGTTTAGGAAGAATCGTTGAAAAAGGAACTTCATTCTGTTAAAATGCAACTTAATTCTACCATTAACCATAACAAGTTAATAAAAGAAGAGGTCACAACGTTGAAACAGGATTTTAAATAGAAAGAAAATAAGTACTTGACGAATTTTTGACATGAAAACAATTAAAAGAAAAGGTTGAAGATAAACTATACAAACAAGATCAGTCTCTTCAAACAGTACATATGTTGTGTAAACCAAAACCTTTTTATGATGAAAAGAAAAAGGTAGCAATAGGCTACAAAAATCCCTTATATCTCACAAAAGCAAAGAAAGTTCAACTGCTCATATTAATGGTTTTGAATTAGTCAAGGACATACATGCCACTCGCATGTTGTGCATGACTCAATAAAGGATTACTCTTTGAGATAGCTGAGAAAAATATTTTGAGATTTGATTGAGGAAAATGAAAATCCTTTGTGGGTTGATGTAAGATTAAAGATTGCACCCCCTGAATTACTCAAAGATGATGTTTCTTGCTACTTTACACCATTGAGACAAGTTGACCCCAAAAAAGATATTTTGGTCCTCAAAGATCAAAGACTTTTCCCGAAAACCCATGTCCTAAATGAATAATGTATCCAACCAAATTACACCTGCCCAAAGCTTTTCCCCAGAGTTCTTCTATCAAATAAAATCTCAAGTGGGAAAATTATTATTTATACACTTCACACAACTTTTTCAGAATTTGATAAAAATCTTATAAAAAGGTGAATTAACCAAACTGGTCCTATAAAATGGGGGAAGGGGGTTAAAAAACAAACAAAAAAGAATGTTCCCACACAGTGGTATTTCCATTTTTCAAAACGCTTAAAGAACATTTTGAGGGAATCCAAAAAGGCTCTCGTTAAGAAGTCATAAGAAAAATGAAAATGTTGGAGGTTGAACAATATCCCGTGGACAAGGCAAATATGCAGACATTGAAAGGAAAAATTTTCTATTCAAAATGTGGTACAGTTTTTGCTAATTGGTTGATCTAATAAGTCGTTGTATAGGGTCATGAATGATGGGAATATTGTATCTAGATTTTCTAAAATGCATGATGCTTACACTATAGAACAAGCACGTTGTCTGGAACTTGAAGCTGAGCTTTCTAAATTAAAACAAAAGATTTAAAAAGATGATCATAGTGAGATGATAAAATGTTTTTCCAATCTTGAGATAGATCACCTAAATTTGCAATTGAAGTATCAAAGTCTTAAAGAACGTTTTGGAAACAACAAATCACAACCATCTCAGGATGCTCTTGAATTTGACACAGTTTTTGAAATCAACAAAATGAAAGCATCTCTTCAAGGAAAGGACAACGCAATAAGGAAGTTGAAAGAGAAAATCTCTCAAATGAAAGAGAGACGTAGTGAGGCAGATCGTATTCTTGACTTTAATGTCTTAGATTTTCAGAACATAGAATTGACAGAAAAAGTCACTGCTCTTCAAGAACAAAATGCACTTTTTAGGGCAGAGAATGAAAAAGTTAAGCAGCATTATAAGGAATTGTATGATTCTATTAAGATAACGCGTGCTAAAACTATTGAAAAGACAACTTCTTTGTTAACTGAAAATGAGAAACTAAAGGCCCAACTAAAAGGAAAAACGCAATGCGTCACTATGCCTGCTATAAAACCAAAAGTGCTTGCCCCTGGTATGTATGCAATCGATGTTGAACCAATTCCCCCTCGCAATAAGAACAATAGGGAAGTTTATCCAGATTATCTCAAACATCTTAAGGAAAGTGTATAAACACTTCATGAGATTGTAGAAGAAGCTATGATTGAAAAACCATTAGATAATGCCTGCTTTTACATTAAACGGACTTAGGAATTGTTAGAGTATGTGATTGGCACTTGTCTGAAAGAATTCATTAAAAGAGATAAAAAGGTTGCTACTACCCCTTTGAATAGGAAAAAGCAAGTGATTTTTAAGGAAACATGCTGAACTTCAAATGATAACACATAAAAACATGTTAAGCCACAGAAAGAGCAAAAGACTAATGTACATGTGATTCATTCTACAGGAGTAATCAGTTCCCCTGAAGCTATCGGGTCCAAGCCTAGGAGGAATACAAAGAACACTAGGATCTTGCCAGCTAAAAGTGACAACAAAGAGAATGTAGAAGATCACCTTAGGAACAATAAGTCAAATTTGAAACAAAATAATTGTGTTGATTATAGTATTAGCTCTAAGCGTACCGTAATTAATTCGAATTCTAATTTTGTGTGCAAGACATGTAACAAATGCTTAATTTCTGCTAATCATGATAAGTGTGTTGAGAAATATTTAACTTCTGTGAATGCACCCCCCTTGTTAATGATGTTTTAAGCACAGTTAAGCAAGTTTAGAAAGAAACAGGGAAACTATTTATTAATGTTGGTTATTAGTGGAAGCCCACTAGAAGGAAATTCACTTTAGGAGAACAATGCCCTTTAACTAGGTTTACTAAACACGTTAGTTCTAGTGAAACTGTGATCACTAAGAAACCTAATAACCATTAACTAGATGCAAACATAGAAACAAACAAGACAAGGCAATTTCTACTAGCATTCCCGTTACAGCTGAGACACAAACAATTGATGCTTCTATGAAATATACTACTGTTTCTGCTAACCAACAGGACCCCAACAGAAATTGAGGATCTAAATTACCAAACTCTCCATCTTTGCTTGTTTTCAAATGCAGGTCCTACAGATCGTCCTTTGGTATTTGGACTCAGGCTGCTCAAAACATATGACGGGGAGTCGCTCACGGCTCAGGAATTTCGTGAAAAAGTTCATCGGGACAGTTAGATTCAGGAATGATCATTTTGGTGATATTATGGGTTATAGAGACTACGTGATTGTTAATAGTGTGATCTCCAGGGTATATTATGTGGAAGGACTTGGACATAATCTCTTTTTTGTAGGTTAATTTTGTGATTCAGATCTTGAAGTTGCATTCAGAAAACATTCATGTTATGTTAGAAATGAAGATGGTGTGGAGTTACTTAAAGGTTCTCATGACTCAAATCTGTATACTATCTTTGTTGAAGACATGATAAAGTCTCTCCAAATATGCTCTTTATTGTCCACTAAAGCCTATGAGGAAACAAATCAAGGTGTGTAATGGGCATGCGATTAAACTCCACACATTTGAACTTTGGTACCATCAATGATCTTGCACGAAAAGATCTGGTAAGAGGCATTAACTCAAGGTTTGAAGTTTTGCGAAAAAGATATCTTTTACTCTACTTGTCAACTAGAAGAGCAAGACAGTATAACCCACCAAACTCCCAAATCTGAGAACTACATTTGTGGTAGTTCCTTGATCATACCTTCATATGGAATTGCGTGGACCAATGAGAGTGCGGGAGTATTATGGGTAAGATATAACATTTTTGGTCTCATCATAGCTTGATCTTTTCAAGATTTACTTAGGGATAAGTTTTTTGAAGATCGAAGATGAACTCTAAAGTTCGTCATCAAATTTCTAAGTAAAAGACATGTGTTGTCTCACAAATACTGTCAGATACTCATATCGAAACAGACAATGGCACAGAATTTGTAAATCAAGTTATGACTGAATACTATGAAAATGTCGGCATCTTTCACCAAAAATCTATTTTGAGAACTTCTGAATAGAACGGCGTTGTCAAAAGACGGAATCAGACTCTTGTGGAAGCTGCTTAGACAATGCTGATATTTTCAAAAGCTCTGATGTTTCTATGGGCAGAAGCTGTTGCGACTGCTTTTTGCACCCAAAACAGATCCCTAATTCATACTCGTCATAACAAAACCCCATATGAGCTTGTGCATGATAAGAAATCTGATCTTAAATTTCTCTGAGTTTTTGGTGCTCTTTGTTACCCTACAAATGACAGCGAAGATCTTAGAAAATTGAAAGCAACAACAGATATTGGGATTTTCGTTGGTTATGCTCCCAATAGGAAGGGTTATAGAATCTACGACAAAATAACACGTCGAATCATGGATACAATTCACGTGCAATTCGATGAGCTAACTGAGCAAATGGCTCCTGTGCACATCAGTACATGACCCGAGCCTATTTTATTGACGCCTGGACAAATCAGTTCAGGGCTCGTACCGGATCCTGTCCCTGCGGCTCTTTATGTACCACCAACCAATAAAGATCTGGAGATTTATTCCAACCGATGTTCGATGAGTACCTTGAACCCCCTAATGTTGAAAGACCGGTACCTCCTGCTCCTGCAGTTTAAGTTCCAGTTATTTCAGCCGGTACACCTTTTTCTACAACTATTGACCAAGATGCACCATCTACAAGTTATTCACCGTCATCCTCAGAAGTAAAATGTAACACCCCCAAATTGGGTCGCAGCGGAATAAGGGTCCGGGGCGTGTTACTTCTCAGATCAATAACACAAGATAATATAAGAA
>BQNB010184195.1:0-12331 GCA_026074375.1 Tanacetum coccineum
ATGGTAGTATTTGGCAAAAAATCTTTTTCTTATAAAATAATTTCTACCAATGATTTGAAAACGAATTAGGAAAACGATAGTGAAGAAGTCAATATACCTTTGTTTCTGTCACCCAAGCCTACGGTCAGTTGTATTGATGATTTAGACTTTTTTAAATATTTTGAGAATGAATTTCTAGCCATTGTTTACAATGATGCTCTAACATCTAAATCAAATTTCTCAACTGAACCCACTTTAAGCCCTCAACATATCGATGAATTTGATTTAAAAGATGAAACATCATTGTCCGGATATGATGAAGTGGAACAAAGCATTTTGTACTTTAATGATCTATTCCCTTTCAGCATAATTCGTCCCGATGATTTAAAATCGGACGAGGACAATGATAATAATAAAGTCGATATAATACAATCTTCAGGGGGTAATTTGAATATACAAAGGTCAAATATGGTTCTTGATAACATCAAATAATGTCATATTTTACCATCATTTATCCCACACATTTTCCCCACTTTTATATGATTATTGCAAGATATTGGTACTTAATTGCTTAAAGTTTATGATTGCAGTAATTATGGGGTAATTTGTGAAGACAAAGCAAAAAGGCGCAATTCTGGAGCTAAAACATAGACATTTGAAGAATTATGTAAACTGCTACTATACGCCATATCCAGCAAAGAAGATACGGCGTACCAGCGCCAGCTCAGCACAAGAAAACGCATAATGATCAATTCCAGATTCGGCGTATCCACTACTTACCTATACGCCGTATCCACAGCTGGTCATCAGTCAAAGATACGCAGTTAATGTGATTGATGGCAATTAATATTGATTTATTTGATCTTATCGCGAACTCCAAGGAAATTAACCCTATACGCCATATTCACCCTACTATATACAGCGTATCCAGGCGATTTTCAGACACTATAAATACGAGGCTTAAATACGAGTTTCAGTGTGCAAAAATTATTTTCTCAATACCATACTCTCTGAAGTCGAATTTCCAAGGTAAAAGAAGCAGTCAAGGTCAAGCACCAACCATAATTCCATAGAAGACATCGTGTAATTCTTACTTTCTTAATCATTCGATTTTTAATTGTTTGATCACGCTTGTAACATTACAATGATTGTGGGCTAATACCCTCGGGTATTAGCCATGTTAATGAAGATTATAATGTTTGGTTTGTTTTAATCTGGCTTGCTTAATTTATCGTTGATTGTTTAATTATGTTTATCGCCTTATACTTGTTTATGTGCTTGTACATGCGACCTATCATTCAACTGGGTCTATTGAGACTTAACCAGTAATCTAGATGCCGAGATAGCTCTCCATTTTGTGCTTTGTATGCTCGGACAAATAGGATCACAAATGACACCCTGTCCTTACCCTTTGATTATGAGCTTAGTTTGACTGGCAAGTGACCCGATAATTGTTCAACCAGTATTGTTCTTAATTAATTGGTAATTGATTTGGGTGGTGGACTACCAGTGTATAAAGCAACATCAAGCAATAAGTGGGTAAAGTCCCGATAGGCTAGGGTATTAATAGGATCACCACTACTTTAATTCCCTATGATAGATTATAATTAGACTATAGGATGCTTTATGCGGATACGTTAATCGTGACAGGATTGTTCGTATCTAGGTATTAGAAAAAAGAACCGCCTAAGTCTTAAGAATGATATGCCGCCTCGAGATAAGTAGCCATTTCACTTAAACAAACAAACCAACATTTAATCGGATTTAACATGGTTAATACAGTTTTCTTATATTTGGCTTGTACCGCTTCTTTATCTTGTGATTATTTGCCTTAGTGTTTATTGTGTCTAGAATTAATTGTTGTTACCGCCAAACCTATGCCAGTCTCTCAGGCTGAAACCCCTCATTTACCTCTAGTAAATATGTATAGCATAGGTTTAACAATTAATTAGACTAATCTAGATAGATTAAAATACTGATAGAATATTAGGTTAACGTTCGCACTTAGTGTTCGACACCCTACTTACCGCGAAGCTACATCTTGACCGGGTATAGTGCCCGTTAAAGTGTTGTTTCTGGTTTGTCGGCTAAATATAAATGTAAAACTTGATAACCTTAAAATAACAACCACACGATGACACATCAATGGTTACACCGTAACCATGAAGATCCACAAATATGGAAGGAAGATCACGTACTTATGGACATTATTTGAAGGTTGCGGCGTAACACCATAACTGGTTACGCCGTAACAACTGCTTAAATATGGAATGCTGTGTAAGAAGGTTACGGCGTAACACATTTATAAGTTACGTCGTAACAGGTTCGATACTTATAAATAGATGCCTCATTCAAGCTATTCCGACATCACTTCCTCCACAACCAATTGGAGAGGCAACTTAGGCTTCCAACCTTCAAAGAATTCCACCTGGAGTCCAAGGGAGATCACCCTTTATTTACTTTTTGTATTTAACCGTTCAAATACGAATACTGTAAAAATTATGAGCTTTCAATCTATGATTTCTTCTATTTCTTGCTGTGTTTTTGTTACCATGAGCGGCTAAGCACTTAAAGTGCTGGCCTAGTTATGTAGTTACTTTTGTTATGATTGTTTCTTGTTAGATTATAGTTTCATTAGATATTCCTTGACTATCGTGTAACCTTGTATTTTGGTAGTACGGGTGGTTTGGACCTTGCTTGCCCCATTATTAGATTATCTAGTCAATATAGGATCCATCGGGCACTAGGGAGGATCTATGACTCTGACCCCTAGTGTAGGAACTCTTTCAGAGGGGGGTAATAATCTACATAGGTTGTTAGATCAGTTTTGGGAATAGTTGGGATTAATCACTACAACCTGGATATCCTACCTCCTATACGATTTAGACCGAGTCATAATCACGGGAAGTATATGATAGACTATATATGCATATTCAAGTCTATCGACCTTAGAAACCGCTAATGAAACCATAGTTTGACATTGCACAAGAAAACGTTTTCATAACAATAGTAATGAAGTAACTAGGTTAGCACGATTTATCTCTTGATATCTCATACTCCTTTAATTTTAAGTAATTTATTTTATTGTTATTTATTTCAAATCAATTCGAACCACTTTTTAAAACGTGACATTTCAAATTAAAACTAATTACAACTTAGCTCTTGGGACGACCTCGGATTTATCATAACTACACTACTCACGATCGAGTTCTCTGCTCGTTAGTGCGTTTGTAAGGTGAAACGAGTTTTATAAATTTAAAAGTTGGTAAAAATATATATTCAAAAGAAAATACTCATCAAGTTTTTTGCGCCGATATCAAAAGATTCTTTTTACAGCATGTAGGTGCTTTTCGGTAGGACGAGCCTGATACCGAGCACACATACAGACAACATATACCAGGTCTAGTCTACTAGATGTAAGATACATGAGGGTGTCAACCATGTCACGATAATGTGTAGGATCAACGGCTTTCCGTTGTGTATCCTCATCCAGTTTGGATTTCTCTACCATTGGAGTATCCACAGGGTCACAAGATTCTATTCTGTATTTCTTAAGTGATTAGAGGCCATTTTTGAGTCTGGTTTAAAAAGGATTGCCTCTTGGGACTTGTGAAAATCTGTAGTCCTAGAAAAAATGATATTTTGCCCATCATTGACAACTTGAATCTGGAACACATTATCTCAAAAAACTTATCAAATAGTTCAGTAGTAGTAGAGGCAAAAATTATATCATCAACATAGATTTGTACCAGGATGATAACTTTTCCTTTTCTACCGATAAACAATGTGGGATCAACCGTGCCTTTGGAAAATCCTTAGGATAGCAGAAACGATGACAATAGATCATACCACGCGCGTGGCAGCCCTGTTTCAACCATGAAGCTTTCTTCAAGTCTGTACACATGATTGGATTGTCGGATCTACAAATCCATCCGGTTGGCAACGTATAGGACTTCTTCTTGTAAATTACCATCAAAAATGCGTCTTTACATCCATCTGATAGACGATCATATTCATATGAGCAGCAAACGCGAGAAATATCCAAACAGCTTCTAGTCTAGCCACGGGAGCAAAGGATTCTTTGAAATCAATTCCCTCTTCCTAACGGTATCCACGAGCTACCAATCTTGCCTTGTATTTCAAGATTCCCCCCAATTCATCAATTTAACCTTATATATCCATTTTAAAGTAATAATCATCACTTTATCTGGATGAGGAATGAGTTCCTAGACTTCAAGACATTTAAATTCATGTAGCTCTTCTTGCATTGACTCAATCCAGCATGACTGAGTTAGTGCATCTTTATACGTCTTAGGTTCAACTGAAGTTAGGAAGGCATCATAGTAGCATAACAGGGCTTGTTCGTGTAGTTGGAGTCTTATGAAAACGGGTCTGGAAGGGTCACCAGTTATGTTTTGTAACGGATGATCTTTTGTCCATTTATTGAGGTGTTCTGAGATTGAGTGTCTGAGTGCACAGTAGTAGAGATAACATCTGATGATGAGGATTCTTCAAAAATAGTTTTTGGAATTGGAATGCCAAAATAAGGATCGTTACTCATATGTGCAACCTCAAGATCGTATGACTCTTCTTCAGCACAGAGAGGAATGGTTTGGGATTGTGATTATGGAGTGGTATGTGAGGTACTTGGTGACGGTGCATCTTGATCAACAGTTGTTGTGGAAGGTGAATCGGTTGACTCGATAGGAGCTAGAGCTTTTTCTATAGGAACTAGAGAGGCAACACTAGCTGGAGGAGAGAAGAACTCATCAAACACTGGTTGAAACACAAGATCCCATTCATGCCTCTCGATGGTGGTACAAACGGTGATGAAGGAGGAGGGTTTTGAATGAGTCCCGAAATGGGTGTTGCAGGAGTCATTTCATGAAGCGTGGGTTCTAAACTGCTTTGTTCAGAAGCCATTGTCGTCAGCTCATCAAAATTGACATGGATAGTTTCAATTATTTTTTGGGTACGTCGTTTGTAAATACGGTAAGCTTTCTTCTTGGGTGCATATCCAATGAAAATACCTATATTAGCTTTAGCTTGAAGTTTGCCTAAATTCTCACTATCATTGTTTGGGTAGCAAAGTGCACCAAAAACGTGAAGGTAGGATAAATCGGGTTGAAGAATATCTAATAACATACTTGATGAGGAAAAGAGAGGTATTTCTAGAGAGAGAGTGGTTGGATGAACACTTTAGAGAGAGAAAGTAAACATAAAAAGGAAATGTATTAATATGTGTGTAAAATGAACAACCAACACCCTTCCCATAGCATGGAAAGGGTATTTATACTTTCTAAGTATGATGTATGGGCTTGAGGCTCATGGGCTTTCCATGGGCCTTGGGTTAACAAGCCTACTTAAGTTCCAAAAATAACTAAACGAGCTATCTAATGATATATATGGAAGTGGCCGACACTTTCGTGTTCCTAACAATCTCCCCCTAAGGGAGGTCACTCCATTTTACAAATACTTAAACCTAGCATACTATGAAGGTCTTTGTTCTTATGCTCGTAGACTTCTTTTTCTTTTTCTTTTTCTTGTGAATATAAAGTAGTGATCATTGACTTTAGGCTTGAGCTTGTTCCTTTAGCTTGATTTGTATGTGAATAAGTAATCTTGAGCTTCTTGAGATCATCAGCCAAACATAATCTCTTTTTGCCATCTTGTGAACTTCTCCTTCTTATGCACTTGTGACTTTTGGATCGACATGCTCATACCTTTCTTGATATGTTAACTTGAAAAGCTTTAATAATGCATCTTTATTGAGGTTCTTTAATTTTAACATTTCATCGCTTCAAGTAGGACGTACAGTATCAGAGTGGCCAAAGTCTTGAAACATGTACTTGAGCTTTCATGATGTCTTTATATTTGTCGGTCGGGTATGTGGCTATGAATCATGACTCGTCAGGGTCAGTTTGCACAATCATCGGGAGTAGTACTGCAGGTTGTTAGAGTTATTGATACTCACAGATCTGGACAAGTGTGTTCTTGGTCCACTTGTTCTGAATCAGTAGTTGCAATAACCACGGTTCCCGTTTTGATCAGTATAAATTACTACCTGTGATCATGGTAGAAATTCCGAAGGCTCCTTGACAGGGTTTCGCAGCTGCACTAGCCGTTCTCATTACCGGAGCGTCTCAAAGAAGATAACACAGTATGAGTAAACCAGCAAGACGAGGTCTCACCGATTGAATAGAAAAATCAATCGACGCGTCACTTGCTAAAGTGGTATTGTGACACATCGAGAGTGTTAATCATTTCAAAAATTCATCATTAACCGTCAATTCATTTATTGGAACAAGTTTGATTCATTTTAGAATCGCACCATCGTTTCTTTCCAGTTGTCACAAGTTTGATTCATAAAGAATCGCACAAGTCACCTACCAAGAGCTTGTTTGATGTTGGCTCAAATAGGACTTCCATCGTCATTGTGAATACTTTAGTATCACTCTGATGTTCTGGCAAAATCACAAGGATAATGCGTAGGACTCTTTATATATTTCTCGTTATTCACATTGTGTGAAATAACAAGCATAATCTTTGACAAGTGTTCGAAGAAGATTTATAGATGATCTCTTTTGGCTCTAGACTCAATAGTGCATTTTGGTTTTAGTGATCAGATGCTGGAGCAGACTGTCACCTTTTCAATACCAACTAACTCGGAGTGAGAAAGTTGATAGAAATACGTGTAACCTCCGTGAGAAATGAAACAAAACCAACTTCGTGATCACTTGTCATCATTATCCGAGTCTCTAGCCTTTTTGTCGTTTAAGTGAATCTTTTCAGGATCGTTTTGGGATTAAGTGTTGTAGTTTGTGTGGTGTGCTGTTATGGTTGATATATTATATTCCCAAATTCGGTCATATGCCCAAAGTCGGGAAATTAGGTGCTCAAAACGAGGGTTTTCTTTGAGACAAACCGCTGCTACATTTGGTAGACCGCCGCCTTGTTTGTTAGTCAAACCACTGCCATAATATTAGCAAACCGCTGCCATATAATATAGCAAACCGCCGCCAAACTTTGATCTCAAACCACCATCAAAGTTTAAAGCAAACCGCCGCCTGTTTTTATCCAAACCGTTGCCATTATATTAAGCAAACCGCCGCCTAAGGCAAACCGCCGCCTAGGGCAAACCGCCGCCTATGAACTTTGTCAAATCGCCATGTATTTTTAATTTGGGCAGAGTAACATTTCATTTTGTTCAATAAAACTAAAGCAGACCGCGCTACAAACAAACACCTGTTTAAACCGTCGTTATAATCTTTAAAAGAATCAAACCGCCGCTTAAAATTGGCAAACGCCGTGTTTTCTTTAGCAAAACCGTCGGCTATATAATTGATTCTTTAAAGCAACCCGCCTTTGACCTGGTCAAACCGCCGACTACTTTTTCCTTAAAACACGAATCTTGTCCCCTCTTTTTGTCAAACCGCCACCAAGAAAATAATATTATAATCAAACCTCCACGAAGAACATCAAGAACGAATTTTTCAAAATAAGCCAAATAAGCTATTTCACTTCTCACACATAAGCCTATAGGGATCAATACAAGTGGTTTTAGATGAGATGAAAACACGAAATATAACCATACATCGTGAAATTCATCATATTCGGGAGCAAACCTTCACTTAAGCACATAAAAAAGTCAACCCCTTTTAAGCTTAATAATTTCGAATCTATGGATCAGAATGTAACTCGCAAGAATGGTGAGCAATCTCACCAATTTAACATGTAGATCGAGGAAAGAACAAGATTAAAAACCAAATAAGCCCAATTTTTTTTGAGCCGTAGGCTTTTTCCACAAAATAAGTCATGAAAATTTGAGCTTATACACCACATAATCAGTAGATTAACAACACGAATTCCCCCTGTGCTTTGGTGCAATTGTTTAACATTAGATCCACCTTACACCACATGAATCCGGAGGCATGGATAAGAGTTGACAGAGAAACTTGTGCCCAGGTTTATTAGAGAGAGAAAGGATAGTTGAGATAGGTGATGTGGTGTGTGTGTGTTTAGTTGAAAGAAAAAAGGAAACAACACACACATACACACTTTTTACAAATGAGCTATCACCCCTCCATGGACGTAGGAGGGGGTATTATAGTCCCTCTGGCTTTAACTAGCTATAACTAACCGACAGGAATATAAATGATAAATTAAATCCCAATAATTTCACCATATTTTAGGGCTAACATAAATAGATGTCTTCGCTGGAAAATTTTCTTTGGGGATTAATGAAGATAGAATAAGCTTTGATGTAATGAGAAAAGGTCATGATTTTACGAATCCTAGTGAAATAATTTTCATGGTTAATTCTGGCCTAATTAACAGACCTCAATCCCCTGCGCAAAGTAATAATCAAATCGATTATGAAGAATCAAGAAACTGGGACGATAGGTCCCCTAACTTAGGTGGTCAAAAGCATAAGAAACAAAAAATTAATTTAGATGAGAATGTTCCTAGAGAACACTTTTGTAACCCTATAAAACATAATATCAAGGAACAAGCCAAAATGTGGCCATCCTATGACCCCGACAAAAAAATGTGTAATGGTGGGGTATCTAAAGCTGGGAATTTAAGGTTTTGGTACTGCAACTACGATAGTGAGAGAAGTAATATAAAAGGAAAAGGACTATCCTTTCCTGATTTCCTTTTAGCAAAATATAGAAAAAACCAAACTAGTACCTTAGTTTGGGACAATAGATACGCTGAATGGTGTGATATTTGCCCCTCATCTGAAGTATCCTCTCAAGAATCAAACAAACCAAGACCTAGAGATTATACCTTCAGGGAATGGACATTGATCAAGGTTGGCCATACCGACATTAGTAAACCTTTGAAAAAAGCACTATTAAAATTATGGTTAATTGATTGTTTTCAGGATGACTCGGCCATAGTAAATAACCCGACCCATAGAAGCTTTGAAGATTACAAATGGGAATTTAATTTAGAAATCAATAAGCTGGCATATTTCCATACTACATTTCCTACATCTTCAATGAGTTGTATAACTAATCAAATTTTTAGAAAAAATAATAATAAGTCTAGTTATTTTAAAAAAAATCAACATCGCAAAGTGTCTAATTTGACCTGATTGGACCACTCAAAAGTTTGACTCGACCAGACCCATTTAGACACTTGGGAAAAATCTACAAAAATTTTAGAAATTCATAGACATCATAAAATTGCTACTGTAGCAATCCCATCAATTAAAAAGACGTTTTGATATGGTTTTTGACCTCACAATCACAACCCAAAATTTGCCCCTAAAACTCAGTTTTGACAACGAATCTTATAAAATTATTTTGACTGACTTCCACTCACTTTTAATTCATGAAACCACTTGGGTTGGAAATTAGACTCTCTGTAGATAATTGTAGGCTCAAGAAAATCAGTAAAAGCTATTCGTATGACCGAGTTATGACTCTTACAAGATAACTAAAAAATCTGCCCAGTTTTAATTCCGAATTTAACAACAACTAAACCTAACCAAACGCATCCAAACACTATTAATTACATCCTAATTGATTATTAATGATCATCTTAACATGTTTACTGAATTTTAATGAAACCCTAATTCCACCAATTAATGTTACTAATATAAGAAGAATTAAACAAGAATGGGATTGAAGATCATACCTAAAACCTCTAACCGATTACACTTAATTCAACACACTTGATTCTTGATCAAAAAAATTTCTTCTCTTCTTGGGGTTTCGGTCGAACAAAGAACAAGGGGAAGAAGAGGAACAAATTTTTTGTATTTATAGGCTAACCTTAAATCCATAATTCTTATCTAATACCAATTTGTTTCCTACTTAAACTTTTTTTTCACCTTTTTTTTTCTCTTAACCGGCCCCCTATTTAATATATTTTTATTAATTATTATTAAATGTATATTTACCCTTATATTGTTATTTTTATTAAAACCCTTTATTAATTTAGTAAATCTCACAATAAAAAATAGTTTATAAGCTTACATTTATAATATCATTTTCCAAAATTTACTTTCCTAAATTAGAAAGACCTACGCTTAATTATCTTAAATACTAGACTTAATTCATTCCTAAGAATACACTACATTCTCTTACGCTCATACTATAACTATTCACCAAATAATACGACAACGCATAAAATCATGCTATCATTTCCATTGTTACAAAATGTAAACGAAATGAAATAGCTACCAAAACCACAACTCAATCACAATAAGATGAACACGCATCACAGATTGATATCAAATACTCATATAAGATCACATAAGCACTCAATAATAACACATATAAATATTTTAGTCAACTCTAACAGTTTGACTAACCTGCTCAAGTCACAGTTGTCACAGTATCCCCTCCTTAAGGAAATTTCATCCTGAAATTTAACTAGTAGGTTCAACAGCATAGTCAGCAAACAATCAGGGATACTTAGCTTTCATATGGTCCTCGCGTTCCCACGTGAACTCAGGGCCACACTTTGAATTCCAACGAACTTTAACGATTGGAATCTTACTACGTTTCAAACTCTTAACCTCACGGTCTATAATTTCTACGGATTCCTCAACAAAATGAAGGGTTTTGTCAATCTTGATCTCGTCTATGGCACAATTCAGATTTGGCATCGCCAAACACCTTCTCAAATTCGGACACAATGAATGTGTCATGCACCTACTCAAACTCTCAGGCAATTTACCGATAAGCTACATGCCGATCCTTTCAGTATTTCAAATGTCCCTACATAACCTCGAGTGCCAACTTACCTTTCTTTCCAAAACCCGTATTAACGCTTTCCAAGCGACACCTTCATAACACTCGGTACCCAACTCAACTCTAGTGACTTGCCCTATTACCAGTATAGCTCTTGATAGATCTCTCACCGCTTGAGCTTTTCCTTTAATCAAGACACCTAATCATTCACTTCATGCACAAATTCCGGTCCAATCAACCTGCTATCACTAATTTCATCCATAGTACGGGCGACCTACATTTCCTTCCATACAGTGCTTCAAACGAAGCACATCGAATACTCGAATGATAACTATTATTATAAGAAAATTTATAGCTAGTTATGACAACCTTAGAATTCTTTAGACTATTTGTTTTGTGTTTTTATATTAACAACCATTAAATGTGTATCCCATGACTATCCTAACCCTTTATCACCCTTTAAAATCATATTACCCTTGTTGCCTTTAAGAGTTATTTAGACCCTAATTCTAACTGGTGCAGATTTATGTACTTTCCAAGCTTATAATAGAATGCATGCTATGACTGTGCAATTGAGCGATCACCTCGAAAATGTAACACTTAGAGAGTTGAGTGACTTTTTACCCTCTTTTCGTGAGGTGTTCGACTTTGATGTTTTCTAGCATAAGTGTTTTATAGATTCATTTCTTGAAGTTATTCCCGAGAAATCTTTTTATGAAATGTTTTAACAGGTTTTACTTGAGGGCAAGCAAAAGTCAAGTGGGGGGATATTTGATAACATCAAATATTTAATATTTTTTTGTTGCAAAATACTCCCTATAATACCTGCAAATGTTTCACTAACACTCAAAAATGAGATATTTCTATCATTTTATAGTTTTTAGGTAAAATACAGGAAAGTGACAAGAAATAAGGGAAAAAAATACTCAAAGTGTAAATATTTGAATTATGTTATGGCGCAACACTAAATATGATTACGCCGTAACATATATTAAGCAAGTACGAAGATCAAGGACAACTTTATGGCGTAACACCATATCTAGTTACGCCGTAAACATGAATTTGGAAGGAAATCTTACCATAGATAGAGTTACGGCGTAACACCTTATATGGTTACGCCGTAACCATGAAAATCCACAAATATGGAAGGAAGATCATATACTTATGGAAATTATTTGAAGGTTACGGTGTAACACCATATCTGGTTACGCCGTAACAACTGCTTAAATATGGAATGTCGTGTAATAAGGTTACAGCGTAACACATTTATAAGTTATGCCGTAACAGGTTCGATACCTATAAATAGAGGCCTCATTCAAGCTATTCTGTTGGGATTCTTGATTTGATAAGACAAAATAAATAAAAAATGAAACGTAAGAACTAAATCTAGCATATCAGAATTCTACAAGTTGGTAGAGAATTATGAAGATTTGGTCAAAGATTTACAGGATAAAGATAAGAAAGTATTTGAATTAGTTTAATTAGTTTCCTTATCATATTGATTTTCTTCTTTTGTAAGTCATGATCTCTCCATTGTTCTTATTGTTATTATTCCGCTGCATATTGTTAATCTTTGATGTTTATAATCCTAGATAAGATCTAACCCATCTCAAGCTTAAACGATCTTTGAGTCTATTAGATTATTT
>BQNB010184197.1:0-12331 GCA_026074375.1 Tanacetum coccineum
CAAGGTTAAAGAAATTCTGCTTAGTTGTGATGCTTACAAATACAAATACACGTGACCGACATGACTCATGAATACGCACGCAAAATATTAATAAAATACAAGTACAATATAATCTCGTTAACAATGCAGAGGAAAGGAAGAAAATAGAAATGGAAGGTAAGGGTAATTTGACAAGAATTTATAGTGACTACTCCCAGCATAGCATGGTCCTTCCTGAATTATCCATAGTTGATCAGGCTATGCATAATTTAGGAACTAACGATGAAATGCTCTTTTCGTCAAACTAATGTTATAAAAAAATCTTATACGGTATAAACGATATAGTTTATGAGGTAGCAAAGTAGTTTGTGGTAATGAAAACAGGGTTGTTTATATAACGACGCAAGATATCTTGTAAGATAATGAGAAATGTTTTATGAGGCGAAAACAAAAATAGTTTACAAGAACGTTACGTGACGGTTTATAATGTAATAGTAACAAATGGTTTACGAGTTGACGACCCAACAATTTATAAAGTAGCAACGTAATGGTTTATAAAAGACAGGAAGTAGTTCATAAGATGTTGACGACATACTTCATAATTTGACAGCGAAATAGTTTATAAATGATAACGAAATAATTCACGAGGTGACACGAAAATAGTTTGTAAGATAACTGCAAAATAATTTATAATAGGGTAGCAAAAGAGTTTATAATTAACCGTAAAATAGGTTATAAAATGAAAACGAGTTAGTTCATTAATCGATAGTTAGATAAGTTATGAGGTAATAGTAGGGTAATTATAAAATGTTGACAAAACGGTTCATGGAATGATATCAAAATAGTTTATAAGGTGTTGAAATAAACAAGAAGCTATCAACAAACGGTTTGTAAACTGGTGGTAAAATAGTTCATAACGCGATAACTAGGTTTATAAGACGACACTAAAATAGTTTATAGGATACCAGCCCCTTAGTTAATAACAGTAAGACAGTTTACATAAATATAATGAGATGGGTTGTAAGACGGTAAAGGAGTAGCTTACTTATATTTACTAGAGAATTAAAGTATAACTGACAAATCGTCATGACACAAATTGAACAAATGATTTAGGAAAATCCACATAATACACGAGATTCACAGGTAGGTACTAGTGCAAAACTCTTAGAGATTTCAGTCTAAGTCTACTTAGGTTTCACTAGATAAGGGAAAATCTCTCCTTAAACATCAGCATTATCTTTGACGACATTAGATCTCCAACGAGATTTAACCTCCTAAATACGGTTCGCACGACTCAGATTTCTAATTCGTCACTGTGGCCTCTAAATTGAATATCGAAACAGGTGTCCTACAATTCCTACTCACACAGCCAACAGTCTTGTAGTTATTGCACTTCACAGTGCATGGTCCAGTGTGGTGCAACCTTCGTTTGTTGTGGAAGGGAAATTTTGCTACTTATGCGGCCTTGAAATTTGGTTTAGCAATGTAAGCTCTCACGGCCTCTGGTCATTTATTTTGTTGTTGGCATTCCTTACTACCTTGGTTTCCTAACGTACGACTTAATTCATTTAGTCATGAGCCATGTGGATTCTTTCCTCATAAACAGTATTAGCTTCGATAGCATTAGCAATTCGTTGGGTTACAATACACTCGATCCTCGTGGAACTCATTCCTTGTCTTGTCGTCGGTATTTACTTCAAAATCGAATGGGGTAAAGGAAATGAAATAAGTCGAATAAATGAATAAGTATAGACTACTTTATACAATTTATTTATTTAAATGAAGAGGCGTTTCAAATCCTTTCAAATAAAGAGGTTATAAAGTAGCCTACTCAATAATTTCTGATGCAATACGCGTACCCATAAAATCTTCAAGGTGGTGGATGAAAATACGATGCAGGCACTCTAATGAGTATGGGGCGAGTGTTTAAGACTCGTTTTCGGAGACGGGAAGAAACAATTAGGGAAGATCGACATAGAGTTTCAAATAGCTGATGAGTCTACAGTTAAAGTAAATAAGATTAAGATCTTTTATGAATGAGTTTACATAGCAATTACCATATTAAACCTCCAGTTACAAGTCCCGCCCATACAAGACTTGTGAAACTTAGATTCATACATAATTCCATGTAAACATAACCGTGTTAGGTTTTGCGTAATACGATATTGTATAAGGTTATGAATAATAAGTTCAAGACCATTGCATCGCTCACAATGTCTTAGACAAATTTTAGAGACCATTGTGTCATCCACAATGTCTTAGAAAGGTTTAATATTTATATAGACAACTTCCATATAAGTAAATAGAGGAATAAACGTAAGGCGAACGTAAACCGCGGAGAAGAGATAACCGCAAAGAAAAGATAACCTCAGAGAAAAGATAACCGCAGAGAAAAGATAATCGCAGAGAAAAGATAAGCGTAAGCTCATAGCAAAAACACGTATAAGGCACACATAAAAGCACGTAAGGATCACATACTGGTTATAGACCAGACCTAGATATTCTACCTGGTTCTCTATAACCTTGGCTCTGATACCAATCTGTCACACCCCCAGACGGGGCCTGGACGGAATACGTGTCCGAGGGCGTGACGTCATCATATTTCGAACACAAGGCACGAGAGAACGACCACTAATGGACGTTTTGAAAATCATAACTCGTTGCATTATTTAAAAATAGATAAGTTTTACAAGATTTAAAAGAAAGTAAACATTTGCGGAAGCATAAGTAAAATGTAGCGGAAGCATAATTTAGTTTTAAAAGATAGCGGAAGCGAAATTTATGTTTTTCAAAAGACAACGAGTATGATAATTTGATAAGTCTTGAAATAGGGTATCATATTGCACGTAGACTCCACATAGCACGTCAAGAAGTCCAAAGCTAATCACCTGAGAAAAACATGCTAAAAACGGTCAACATAAAGTTGAGTGAATTCATAGGTTTAAGTAAAACATTTATGAGGATAAAAAACGTTTAGTGAATACAGCTTCACTCAAAGTATTATGAAAAGTGTTTAGTAATTGGAAATGTTCAACCAAAGTAGTGTGGACCACAAGATTTCAAAGCGTATGTGACAATCTTAGCAGTTTACGATTTCACATACAAAGCACATGTGACCGTTATAACAAATACAACTTCACATGCAAGTATTTATTGTTGCACTAAGCTCATGACACCGATGCTAATAACAACAGGGCATATCATATCATGCCACATAGTATTCCTGCCCTTAACTGGTGTCCCAAACCAAAGACCACCACAACGCACATCGACATGACATATATCCGTTTGTTCTTCGTTAAGTGGAACCAAAGCAGATAGGGATAATTAGTCCCAATAGATCTATTTACGCATTCGCGCTCACTTAACCAATCCAATTGGTCATAGGTGACTAACGGTTCATGATAGTTCGGGCAATAGTGGTTTGTAGCAAAACTTAGGCAACACATAAACAGGAAACGATAACAGAAAATACTTGTGTCCAATGTAAAAGTAACCAACTTTTTCGTAAAAGCTTAAAGTACTTAAATCCATAAGTAAAAACGAGTGTGATGTCAATCATGTAACGAGTTTGTAATCAACGTATAAACGAGTTTGAAATTCAGTAACGTAAACGAGTTTGTAAACGAGCATGTTTCTCACCCCAAAAGTAGTAAAGTATATGTATGCATCTATGTTCATCATTTAAAGCATCCAAGTGTGTTTGCGTTTTAGTAATAAAAGGCTTAGAAAAATTTACAACATCTCTGATAAATACCGACACTTGCAAAGAGTTACTATTTATAGAAAGTTTCTATTTTAGGAAAGTGTTTAGTTTCCAAACGTTAATACCGTCCCCTATATTTGTTAAGTTTCCATATTTTCAAATTGTGCTAACTAACCATAATCGCTTAATTACTATGTCCGTTCCGCTAGGTTTTACCAAACTTACTATTTTTAGTAACTTTTACGCTTTTCCTAAAATACGTTAATGACATCTTCAAATGATGCTAATCTATATATATGTGTTACTATATGTTTCGCTAGTGTTTAGAAAGTCCAAAAATGTCCGAAAGTGTCCGAATACCCTTTTTACTATTCACATCAGCACACTATTCATTGGGTTTTGCCGAAAAATATTTCAAGTTTCATTTGGTTATAACTTGGCCGTTTTAAATCCGATTTTAAAGTGCGATATGTGAAAAACTATCTATTCGAAACAAGCTCTTCAAAAACTACTTTTACGCCTAATGAAAACATTTTTAGGTCACTCAAAACCTCAAAACCATTTCGGGACAGCAAGGGTGTTTTACCGAAACACGACCAAAAATCAACCCAACTCGCATATTAGTGCCTAATCTAACCCTAATCTTTATTCACCAATAACCAACCAACAAAACTAAACCCTATCAACCTTATCTCTTCTTTATTGCAACTCTCATCAACCCTCAACTCTCACCAAGACATGATATTAAACATTAAACATAACGGTTGTAAAATTTTTACTTCCACTTTTATAAAAGATGACAAATATTAACTTATTTCTTTTGTAAAAAATAACACAAACTCTGGATCTTTATGAATAACATAGTTCTATTAAAGTTATAGATTAAACCAAGCAAGATCAAGAAAGGACTTACAAATCAAGAGAACAAGTAGTGAAGACACAAGATCTATTACCAAGAACTATGATCTATAAAAACCCTAAAATAATTATTGCAAACCTATTTATAAATCTTTTGACAATCAAATAATCTAATGTTTCACTAGACACCTAGATATAACTAGGAATGAACTTGAAATGATTGGATCTTGCTAGAAATCAAAAGTTATAAAGTGGGTATGGTGTTGGTAGTGTGGCCGTGAGCTAGAGAGCACAAGGGAGGAAGAAGAAATTTTTTTGTGAGGCTTGTGTGTGTTATGAAACCCTAGAAATGAAAATGCCATATATATATAGTGCAAGGCTAGGGTTAGAGGGTTTATTTTTATGAGTAAGTGACCAACACACACCAAATATGTGTGTTGTTGGTGGTTCGGCAATGGGGAGGCCACAAGGACCAAATGGGTCAAGTTTTCTAGCTAAAGTTCAAGTAACATGGTCATGGTTCAATATACTTGGTATTGGTTTTAAATTTCTAGTCAAATGGTCCAAGCTTGCATGTGATGTGTAAGAGATGGCATGCATGCAAGTTACTAGGCAACAAAGATGTCACTTTCCTTCACATGCATGTCAAGAATTCAAATTTTGAGTTAGTAGATTATGGATGATTTAATTTAAAGTGCCAAGATTGTTTTTGACGCTACTATGCACTTATCGATCGTTTTCCAAAACTAGTCACACGCAGTAAATCTCAAGAGAGTTTGTTGTGGACAAGAGAGGAAATCCATGCATGATCATGTATGTGTCTGAATCTGATGTCGCGCTCAGAGAACGTGTAGACACCCCCACCCTCCCCAACATCTACACCCTAGCTGCTGTCTCAAGATTACCTCCAGATACCATTGACGTCCTTCTCACTACGAAATAATCCGATTTAGATGTTTCCGGGGTTCCGTCTTGGTAACAAAATGCGAAAAACAACAATTTAGAGATATATAAAACCCTAAAATTTATTTATCGGGAATTATAGTGATAAAAATCACGAAACACTCAGGAAAGCTAAAATATCTCATATTAAGCCTAAATTAATTAATAACCGATGCCGGGACGCGTCCGATGACGTTTTTCAGTTTTACGCAGTTTAACTTTCCGGTAAACTGTCAGATTTAATGTAACATATAAAATTTAAAAGTAAATGACCGGAATGGGTCGGAATACTAACCGGGAATTTATGGGGTGTGACAACGTTCACTTTGGAGGTAAATTGAGCTCTTTGAACTTTTCATTCTAAATATATATAGAGGTTATTAAGCGATGGGTCTGTCTCCTTTCTGCAATGTATATGAATCCTGAATTTTGATAGTAGTGATCTCATTGTGGAAAATTGTTCAAATATGTCTTTTCTGCATTTTATGAATAGGAAGAGTTATTTTGTTTGTAAGCGCCTGTTTCTCAAAATGTTTTTTGTTTTCTTACAGTTAGAAGCCGCTGCAGTGAACTTAGTTGCTGGAGAAAAACCTTCTGATGTTTACTCAGAGATTGCAGCAAGGTATGACGCGCCGACATCATTTTCATAGTATATATGTAATACAATTTTTACTTTTTTGAATTTTTAAGCTTATGCTTTTTCTTTTTTTCTATCTCGGTTTGTTAGGGTTCATGAGATCATGCAGAGGGACAGTGAAAAAGATCCAACAACTTATCTGTTAGGAATTATGCATTCTTAACTTAGTACCGTTAGTTATATTAGTTAGTACTGATAGTTGTAATTAGTACTGACAGTACAAAAATAGTTAGTATTGATCAGTTAGTTAGTACTGATAGTATAAAATAGTTAGTACCGTTTAAGAGATATGCATGAGATATTATAGGAAAAGATATGCATTATCTTTTACGCATTTTGTAAGTCTGTTAGGGTTTATCCTTGGTCTATAAAAGGAACCCTACGGCATTAGAGAATACATATTCTCATATACAAATCTCTTTTCTCATAGTTAGTAATATGTTTCGTTTTTAACAGATTAATACAAAAGTTTTTTGTAATCAAATATTCATTGTTCTTCTTAGCATTATAAGTTAGTTTCCGTATAACTTATAGTGTTTATAGTCATTGTTTCTCCCATAGTTTGTGTGGATCTATCCATATTGGCTACAACCCTTAGCAAGGTAGAAAGATCTATATTCAAAGGGATCTACAAGTGGTATCAGAGCCTGTAGAGAAACTCTGAGTAAGAAGAACAAAAACCAGTTATAAACCTCTATCTTACAAAGCTATTCAATGGCTGGATCAGAAGATGATATTCCACCACCACCACCACCACCACCATCACAAACACCAACACAACAAACCCCTCACACTGTTTCAACCATCAAACTTCTTATTCTTAATAAAGGAGAATATGACATATGGGTCATAAAAATGGAACATTTTTAGCTCATACAGACTATCCTATCTGGGAAGTTATTCAAAGAGGAAATGGTCCCGTGAGTGTCTCAACTGATACAAATGGTTTAATAAAGGTTCTGCCTCCCAAGACTGCAGAAGAAATTTTAGCCAGAGAAAGAGAAAGAAAAGCAAGGACCACTTTGCTTATGGCTTATCATCTTGCTAAAAATTTCATTAAACTAAATGATGCTAAAAAGAAAATATGGGAAGCCTATCAAAATCTAGAGATTTGGTGGAATATGATTGAATCAAAGAAGATGCAGAAGTATATTCTAAAGCAACAGTTTGAAGGCTTCTCTGTATCAAACTCAGAAGGGCTACATAAAGGCTATGACAGGTTTCAGAGTCTTCTGAGTTAACTAGAGATTCATGGTGCAGGCGTCTCACTGAAGATGCAAATCAGAAATTCCTAAGGTCTCTACCTTCTGCCTGGTCTCAAGTTTCCTTAATCTTGAGAACCAAGCCAGGAGTAGACAGTCTCAGTTTTGATGATCTGTATAATAATCTTAGAGTCTTTGAGTCTGATGTTAAAGGCTCTACTGCATCATCTTCTAGCACGCAGAATGTGGCATTTGTTTCAGAGAACACTAGCAGTACTAATGATGTTAGTACCGCTTATGGTGTTTCTAATTCTTTTGGTCATAACTCACAATATGAACATCCTTTATCATACTCCTTACTTGCAAATTAATCCAGTTGCCCATAATTGGATCATGAAGATCTAGAACAGCTTGATGAGTTTGATTTAGAAGAAATGGACTTGAAATGGCAGGTGACCATGATTTCCATGAGAATGAAAAATTTCTACAAAAAGACATGTAGAAAGCTATAATTTGATGCAAGGAACGGTTTAGGGGGGTTTTTTGAAAAACCAAAGTCGAGTGCTTATAGTTGTCACAAGACAAGGCATTTTTGCTAGAGAGTGCAGATCCACAGGGAATCCAAGATATTAGGAGGAGAGATGCTTGGACACTGGGAATTAAAGGATAATGAAAATGGGTGGAGGTTGGTAAACGGAGGACTCTAAAGCTTTGTGATCTTGATGGATAGGTGTTGATTTGGACCAGTCACTCAGAGATGGAATAATGAGAATATGCTTGATGGCTTGTGCGAGTTCAGGCTCGACACAGAGGTAACTTTTGTTCAAAAGAATGTAAAGGAGTCTATGTAATTAAAAAAAATTGTATGATGAAAAGAGGGGAACAACTTGGAGTGGCCAATATAGAAAATATAGGCATATACTCAAGCTTTTAATGAAAGTTTGAAAGCCACCAATTAGTTGCTCATCAACAAAAGATCAAACTTTGGTAAGAGGTAAAGATAAGGTTTATGAAAATTGACTTAGATGATAAAAACTGATTGTCCTTAAATACCATAAGAAAATTATGGCAGAAGTGAATGAAAAAGAAAAAGAAGAATTAAAAGCTAAAGTAGAAAAATGGCACAACTTTCTAAAAATCTTAATATTTTGCTAAATAGTTAGATGAGTGCTTAGGGATAAGGCTGGACTTTGGGTATGGTGATAAATGAATTAAAGGTGTTTTAAGTTATGAAAATGAAGTTTTCCAAAGTGTGTTTGTCAGTAGGACAAGTGATATAGAAGATAGTCATGTGAATGATATATATGCAGATGGGATGCATGTAGTTCCCCCTCCAATAACAGGGATCTACATCCCTTCTGGACCTGATAAAGAAATAGATGACTCACAATTTACATATGGTCTAAAGCAATCTAAACCTAGTGAATCTGATGCTAGGAGTAGTGACTTTAATACTTATGAATCTAAATTTGTGAAGAAACTACATGAATCTATGCATGAACCAGTGTCAATGAATTTAAGTAGTAAGTTACCTAAAGTTTGATCTGACTGCTCTATCATTGAGGGAGTATTGAGATCAGATAGTTGAAGTCGAACTATGTGTCTCTACCCACAAAAGAACAAGAAACACCTAGTTTTGCTTTTATTAATACTGTTAAGCATGTAAAAACTCCTAGGCAAACTGTAAAGAACAAAACACATGTAGTCAGAGTCCTAAACCCCCCCCCCCCCCCCCCCCAAACCCACAACCACCCCCCCCCCCCCCCCCTGACAAAAAGGATTATAGTGGTTTAATGGCTGAAAAACTGGGTTTGGGATATGGTTTTACCAAAAAGGCATGTTTTGTATGTGGAAGTTTTAGCCATCTTATTAGAGATTGTGATTTCCATGAGAAAAGGATGGCTAAACAAGCTGAATTAAACAATAGGATGAGTAAGGGGTCTGGTCAAAGGGAGATTAGGCCAGTATGGAACAATGTGCAAAGAGTGAATCATCAAAACCAATTTGTTCCAAAAGCAGTACTAACTAGAACTGGCAAGATTCAAGTTAATATGTAGAACCAGCGTACTAACAATGTTAATACTGCTAGGCATAATTTTAACAGACATGCAGTACCAACTAATGCTGCTAGGAAAGTTAATACTGTTAAGCCTATTGTGAATAATGCTAGACCAAAAGCTGGTTTTCATAAAACTCTTTCACCTTTTAGAAAGCCATTTAATAGAACAACAGCACTTAGAACCAATTTTTCATATCAAAAAGTTAATACTGCTGAGGTAAATGCAGTTAGTGTTGTTGGGGGAAAAAGGGAAACTGTTGTTAAGCCCTCAGCAGGTTGTAATTGGAGAATGCCAAAAGACATTACCGGCAAAACAAAGTCTTCAAAAACATGGTTGATCAAGTTCAAGAATTTGTGTTCCTTTTATGATCACTAAGGCAGACCCAAGCCAAAATGGTTTGTGGTCCCTCTAAGAGAAACTAATCTCTTTATTTAATAGTGCAGGATTCATCACAAAGGCTTTACAGAAACAAAGCGGATTGTTTGATATGGATGTTCCAGGCACATGACTAGAAACAAGGCCTACCTTGCTGAATATCAAGACTTTAATGGTGACCATGTTGCTTTTAGAGGAAGTAAAGGTCTTAATGGTTAAAGGTAAATTTAAAAATAGGAAAGTTAGATTTTGAGGATGTGTGCTTTATGAAAGAACTATAGCATTTCAATTTCTTTTCCGTGTCATAAATGTATGACAAGAAGAACAAGGTTCTCTTCACAAACTCTGAATGTCTTGTTTTGTCTCTTGAATTTAAGTTACCTGATGAAAATCAAGTATTACTTAGAATCCCTAGACAAAACAATATGTACAGTTTCAATTTAGAGAACATTGTTCCTTCAGGAGGTTTAGCTTGTTTAATTGCAAAGGCCACAATTGATGAATCTAACAAATGGCATAGGAGGTTGGGTCATGTTAACTTTAAAAACTTAAACAAACTTGTGAAGGGAAACCTTGTAAGAGGTTTACCTTCAAAGATTTTTCAAAATGACCACACTTGTGTTGCTTGTCAGAAAGGAAAGCAACACAAGGCCTCCTGTAAGGCCAAATCAGTGAGCTCTATTAGTCACTCCTTACAGCTTCTTCATATGGATTTGTTTGGACCTACATCTGTAAGGAGCTTAAACCATAAGACTTATTGCCTGGTTATCACTGATGATTTTAGCAGGTTTAGTTGGGTGTTCTTCTTAAGAACTAAGGATGAAACTAGTGGAATCCTTAAGGACTTTATAAGACAAATTGAGAACCAATTAAATCAAAAAGTTAAAACTATTAGATGTGATAATGGTACAGAACTTAAGAACAGGGATTTTATTGAATTCTGTGGGTCTAAAGGGATCAAGAAGGAATACAGTAATGCCAGAACTCCACAACAAAATGGAGTTGCTAAAAGAAAGAACATGACCCTTATTGAGGCTGCTAGAACTATGCTAGCAGATTCATTTTTACCTAACACTTTTTGAGCTAAAGAAGTTAGTACTGCTTGTTATGTCCTTAATAGGGTATTAGTAACCAAGCCTTAAAATAAGATACCTTATGAACTTATAACTGGTAAAATACCAATCATAAGCTATATAAGACCTTTTGGGTGCCATGTGACCATCTTGAATACCATTGACCACCTAGGCAAGTTTGATGGGAAATTTGATGAAGGGTTTATAGTAGGGTATTCTCTAAATAACAATGCTTTTAGGGTATACAATTTAGAAACCACAAGAGTTAAAGAAAACCTGAATATAACCTTTTTAGAAAATAAACCAAATGTTGCAGGGAAAGGACCAAATTGGCTGTTTGATCTTGATTATTTAACTAATTCAATGAATTATTAGCATGTGAGATTAGGGAATCAAGCTAACAAACATGCATGTCTAAAAGAAGCTAATCATAGTGCATGTCCAAAAGAAGCTAATCATAGTGCAGGTACACAAGACTACTTTGTACTACCAATATGGCCTTCTTATACTTCAACAGTCAAGAGCTCAGAAGCAAAGAATGAAGGTGAAAAGTCTACTAAGAATACTGAGTTAAAGACAAATGAGAAGCCAGTAGATTAGGAGGATCAAGCCTTTTTGGATGAGCTTGAAAGGCTTAAAAGACAAGAAAAGGAGGCTAATGATGCAGGTGAAGCTCTTAGAAAGGAGTTTGCCCAAAATACTGAGGATTTGCTTCTTCAAGCAGGAGCTGCTAGAGCTAGCAGTACTAACACAGTTAATACTGCTAGCACACCAGTTAGTTAACATTGGAATGATCAAACAATAGGCTGCATTAGTTAAGGGGAGGCAAGATGATTTGTTGTATAGTTTGTATGGAATGTTCAGTGCGCAGAAGGATCTTGACAATGGTAATGTTTTTCATAAAGTTATTTGGGTTCTAGAGAGTAATTGAAGAGAGCTATAGGTGGTACTAAAGAACTCTTGTTGCCAGACTTGTTCAATTTTTGGTTGACAAAAGTTAGTACCGATAGGCTTATAGTTAGTACCGACAGGCAAAGTTTGTACCGTTATAAAGCCGTTAAAGAAAATACCGGTAGGGGTCTAAAGTGTAAGTTTTGGCGGTTTCTTCGACATTGGGATTGCTCCTTCTATAAAACCCCATCTCAATTACACAATTTATTCACCTGAACTCTCTTAATCGACTTTACTTAACAAACCCTAATCTTTCATCATCGTCGATCAACAAAATCAATTAAAGAATGGCTGGTTTAGATTTCTGCTCAAAGCACATTATGGTTGCCTATTTTGAAAAGAATGATGGGAACACTAAGTTTCACCAGATTTTGGACTTCCTCACACGAAGTTCAATCCACTTTACACTCACTGTAAGTCCCATAGTCTCAACTTTGTTTGTTGAACTGTTCTGGACATCTGATATGCCAAGAACAGTCAACAACATTAGTTATATAGATGCCATTGTTGCTGGCAAGCCTGTGACTATCTCAGAGGCATCAATAAGA
>BQNB010184198.1:0-11105 GCA_026074375.1 Tanacetum coccineum
ATTTACTCGTTATTCTTCATATAAACGTGTGCGTCACCATAGGCTCGTATAATTCCCGGACATATATTAATTCATATTTGGACATAATCCAACCGTTAATACATACGAACTCTATGGATGAGATTAAGGTGGTGGTCCCCATGAAAATCAACAATCAGATTTATAGTATCAGGATTCATGAAGATCATAATAGATCTTTAGTGATTTCTCCACCAAAAGGTTCAGTTAGAAATTTGTAGGAAGACGAATCATTTTATGATTCGGATGAAGAACTCAAATTTCGGTGTCTCTGTTTGATTTGAAATCAACGGAGAATATGGCAGCCGATGAACATTGGGAAGATAAATAAAAAGACATCTCATCTGCAAATAAATCTCCAATTTTCGAGGTTGACGGCGTAGACGAAAAGGGGCCGTAAAAAACAGAGGAACCTATCGACCTGGAGCACGCGGGTAAAGAAGTGAATGAACGAAATTTGGGACCCAATCACGAGTCAACTAATCAAGACAAAAGTTGTAACATGGACCATGTCCCTTAGCTAGGGCAATGTGGGCTTAGAAATGAGTTTACAGATTTACATGATATCTGTCCGGCCCAATTGAAACATGCGCCTTCCCAGCCCAATAACATTGGGGGGAAATTAAGTTATCATACGATGATAGATTCAATAAGACAAAAAGGAAGAGTCAAGGCTAAGAAGAGTTCTAAAAAGTCAAAAGGCAGGAAACTAGTGTTTGGAAAACGCTCAAAATATTTTTCAATGAGCAATAATTGTGATCTTTTTCAAATGTCATCAACGGTGGACCAACACAAGTGATTAGGGAAGAAACTGGGTTTCATGTACGATGACGACTCAGATGTCGGAGACTCTCAAATTGACTTAAACAGTGTCATTTTACACCATGAGATCAAAAAAATAAATTCACAAAAAAAATATAAAATAATAAAATAATAAAAAAAAAAATTAACGCCACGCAACAACGCGTAAGACCATAAAAAAAACTAATAAACATGATACTGAAAAAGTAAACCCGCACTATTAAATATGAGACCGACAAAATAAACTCGCACAAAGTTAAAGGAAAAAAAAAAGAATTAATGACGCGCAACAACGCGCGAAAAATTAACGCCCCACAGTAACGCGCAGTAAAAAATAAACTTACACTGTTAAACATAAAAAAAAATACCTCGCAACAACGCGCGAAAAAAAATAAATAAATAAAAATTAACGCCCCGCGACATTGCGCGAAAAATTTACGCCCGCAGCAACGCGCGGATATCTTTGCTTGTCAAGTTATCATACGATGATAGATTCAATAAGACAAAAAGGAAGAGTCAAGGCTAAGAAGAGTTCCAAAAAGTCAAAAGGCAGGAAACTAGTGTTTGGAAAACGCTCAAAATATTTTTCAATGAGCAATAGTTGTGATCTTTTTCAAATGTCATCAACGGTGGACCAACACAAGTGATTAGGGAAGAAACTGGGTTTCATGTACGATGACGACTCAGATGCCGGAGACTCAAAGAAGGAGAAAAATCAAGTGGTGCTTCAGGTGGAACTCTTTTAATTTGGGACCCGATGTTCTTTAATAAAGGTGATGACTTCAAAGGTGCATATTTTAACGGAGTTATAGGAAAGTGGAGGGGGTGGAGGACAATGTGGCTCTTATCAATATATGGTCCGCAACTGGGCCATCAAAAGGAATCTTTATGGGATGATCTCTATAATCTAATGGTGGCATACAATACGATATGGATTTTATTTGGAGATCTAAATGTTGTAAGGTTTAGGGAAGAAAGAGCGGGCTTGATTTTTAATGATCATGAAGCGTCTATTTTTAACGACTTTGTGGCGAAAGCGGGGCTTCATGATTTCCAAATGGGAGGTAGGCGTTTTACTCGTTTTAATAAGCATAGGACCAAGATGAGTAATTTTTAATCGTGTTCTTGTTTCGCCTAACTTTTTTAACATATGGAGGGATGCTTGTAAGATCTCGATAATCACTTCACTTTATATCATACAACACGAATCACGA
This sequence comes from Tanacetum coccineum, assembly GCA_026074375.1. Classification (NCBI taxonomy): domain Eukaryota; kingdom Viridiplantae; phylum Streptophyta; class Magnoliopsida; order Asterales; family Asteraceae; genus Tanacetum; species Tanacetum coccineum. The sequence continues at coordinate 2,034 of BQNB010184198.1, forward strand.
ATCGAAGAAGAAAAGAGAAGAAGAAATGAAGGTTTTAGAGAGAGAAACAAGAGAGAGAGTTGAGAGAGAATATAGAAAAGGAAATGAGAAAGATTTATTAAAGTGAACTCTTGCTTACCTTTTCCAAAGAGGAAAAGGTATATATACCCCGACACTTTAAAGTGACGTGCGGGATATTTGACTAGGACCCGGGCTCGAGTTTTGCTTGGGATTAAACCCGAAACATATACAATATTAGATTAACTATCAAGCCCGATTCCCGATACTTTCCTATTACAACGTTAACTAATTGATTGACCGAGACTAAAATACATAATGGACGAACTTCATGTTCGACTCAATATTTTGAGGCTAACAATCTCCCCCGAAGTGAGTTCATTGATGACACTCCTTCATGAGATCAATGAGATTGCTTTTGTCGTTAAGCTCATGTGGTCTTGGTCTTTCTCTTTGTTCTTTGTTGTAGGCTTGTTCCTTCATGCTTTGCGATCTTTGACTTTAGCCTTGACATGTCGTTAAACGTCTATGCCACCTTGCGATCTTGTTCTTTGACCAACAGCACATAGACTTTTGCATTATCTTGAAAGCTTTAAATCAGAGTTAGCGGAAGTCTTTGTCTTTAAATCTTGAGCTTTCATGATAGTTTATCTTTGTAGAATGAGCATGAATATGGGGTAATAAATCAACTTTGGTTGATTGGGATACTGTCACCACCGTTAACCTGCAGGTTTACGTTAGTGATAATAGAGAAAATTGGATTTTGAAAACAATCGACGTATTACTTGTAAAAGCGTTTTTTGTAACACATCGGGAGTTTTAATCTTTTTATCAAAATTCATCAACCGTTAATTTCATTTACAGAACCAAATCGATAAAAAATCCCACCATAAATCACACCCCAGTTATCACAAGTTTGATTCATATAGAATCTCGCAAGTCACCTACCAAGAGCTTGTTTGATGTTGACTCAAGCAGGATTTCCATCTTCATTGTGAATACATAAGTATCACTCGGATGTTCTGGCAAATATCACAATGATATTGCGTAGGACTCTTGTTAACAGCTTGTGAACTTGATGATGTTCAACAAGTGTTTGAAATGGAATGTGTCCTAACGAGATTTAGATTGATCTATTGCTCGATATGGGGGGGGGGGGGGGGGGGGGGGGGGGGGGGGGGGGGGGGGGGGGGTCGAGTTAGTGGCATTTTTTTTTATTTTTTTTTTTTGGTTTTAGTACTCGGAAGGCTTGAGCATATTGCCACGCTATTTAATACAACATCTCCGAATGAGATGTCCAATAGATTAACTGTGTATCTCCGTGCCAAAGAGACAGAGTTTCTATTGAGAGAAACCCAATGGCTAGGAAAGTGTGTGCATTGCATCACTGGGTCCATGATGTCGTTTTCAATGTCAGCAATCAACATGTGATTCTGACAGCATATGTATTGACCCGGTTTCTGCCTTAAGTTGTGTGGAGGGCTTCTTTGTTTACACCCTTTATCCATACATTTCTTTTTCATTCTTCAACGCCTTCAATGCTTACCAAGACGTCATTACTAACACCTTGTTGTGATTGTTCCAGTGTTAGCTCAATCTTAGTCGGCATTATTCCCATATACATTCATCTCCAATCATACCTAAGGACTGCTATTTCTAATTTTGGATTATCCTTGGGTAGATCCTCCGGTTCTGGTTGGATCATAGGATTGATTCCTAACCTAACCACCTTATGACTTCAGAATCGTCGTGAAATTAAGATGTTGTTGGGTATAAGATCGAACCATAAAACCTTTTCTTACTGTTCAGCACATTGAGTCGAATAGATCATATTTTAAATACATTTTCTCCCCTTATTTTAAATAATAAACACTTAGTTTTTGAAATACCTTGTGATTAAAATATGTCTTGAAAATTCTGTGGGAGAAAATATTATCAGCATGAATGGTTTGGAACATTTTGATAATGTTTTGAATACATAAGAATTGTCGTTGTTGATGTATCCAAAAACATTAAAACTTTGTTTTTCGAAAAACTCCCCCTTCAAGAAATAGGCCAATTTGAAAAAATTGTTGTCTTTTGAAAAACATATGTGATGGATGGAGTGTTTTTTTTATTTAAAACACACAATTTTGAAAGATTATGAATTGTCATTGAGAAATTCTTGAAAAATTGTGTTCAACTTTTTGAAAAACCAAATGTTAGAGGACTTCTCTTCTAACGCTAAGGGTAAGCGCACTGATACGTACACTATCCTTTTTCTTGAGCTAAAAACATTGAATGTCTTGAAAGAACAGCTCAAGACCGAGAAACGTTAATTTTCTCGTTGTGAGGATAAGTTATAAACCTTCCTTTATATGAAGTCCGGGTTATGTACTGACATTTGCAATAAAATAAAGCAAACCGCCGGCAATAAAATAAAGCAAACCGCTGCCAGTTGGTAACTCGCCTCCTAGACTATTACTAACTCGCCGTCCTATATTTTATTCAAACCGCCTTCAAGTTGTACAACTCGCTGCCAACCTTTCTAATCAAACCGCCTTCTAAGACAAGTCGTCGTGTGGTTTTAATAAGCAAACCGCCGTGTGTTTTTAATTTGGGTAGAATAACATTTGATTTTATCTCAATATAATAAGCAACTCGCTGTCAACCTGTCAAACCGCCTTGTATAATCATAGCAACTCGCCACATTTTATGCCTAATATTAAACTCAATCCTCCTTTGACCAAGTCAAACCGTCGTGTCTCTTTTCCTTAAATCAAGGATCTTGTCCCGTAACCTGTCAACTCGTTGCCTAGAAAAATAATATAAAACGCAAACCTCCACGAAGAACACTTGCTCGAATTCACTTAAATCAATCCATATTAGGTTTTTTAACCACGAAAGAAAGCTAAAACATGTAATACTAAGAAGATATATGAAGATTAAGCTTCCTATAACATGTATTTCTTCTTGGATCGTCACAAATGAAGCAACCCTCCACGAAGAACACTTAGCTTTAATAGCTTATTATTCGAACTAGGAGCTTGTATAAGCCATGGATTGATAACACACTAACCTTTTAATCATGTAGAATTAAGAGAGAGCAAGATTAACAAACAAATAAGCCAAAATCAAAAGTGAGCCGTGGGCTTTTTTGCTTCAAAATGAACCACGAATTTAAGCTTATTTAACCACACAAATCAGACACGAATCCACCCTCGATGCTCTGATGCCAATGTAGGATCCCGTTATCACTTCATAACATATATATCATACACGAATTTGATCTAGAAAGGAGAAAGAGAGATGAGTTGTTTTGTAGAGAGAGAAAGAAGAGAGAGAGAGAGAGATGAGAGAAAATAGGAAAAGTGGAATTATTTGAAAATGAACAACTAACTTTTCCAAAGAGGAAAAGTTACTTATATACCCCGACACATTAAAGTAACGTGCGGGATATTTAACTAGGACTCGGGCTCGGGTTTTGCTTGGGATTAAACCCGAAACATATACAATATTAGATTAACTATCGAGCCCGATTCCCGATATTATCCTATTACAACGTTAACTAATTGAATGACCGAGACTCGTACACGTAATGACAAGCTCAGTTAGGCCACAACAATTTGAGCTAACACATGCTGATTCGACTACATACGCCGTATCCAACAAAAGAGATACGGCGTATCCGCGCCAAGACTTCACAAGAAAACGCGTTTGACCAATTCCCAATACGGCGTATCCCTTCTGTTTACATACGCCGTATCCATGAAGATAACTATTCGAAGATACAAGATAACTATTCAAAGATACAGTAAATCAAGTAAATTGGGAATGATATCAATGATTTATTACGAACGTAGCGCGCACTCTAAGGAATCCAGCCCAATACGCTGTATCGACCTTATTGGATACGACGTATCGAGTCTTTTTCAGACACTATAAATAGAAGACTCAAAAATGAGTTTTGAGTGTGCAATATCATATTCTTTATACCATACTCATTAAAGATGAATTTTAGAAGATAAGATCAGCCACCAGGGTCAAGCATTGATCACGAATGTATAGAAAACATCGTGTAATTTTTACTCTCTTAATCGTTCGATTTTAATTGTTTTATTACGCTTGTATAATTACAATGGTTGTGAGCTAATACCCTTGGGTATTAGCCATCTTAATGAAAGTTCAATGTTTGGTTTGTTTTAAAATCGATTTCTTAATTTATCGTTGATTGTTTAATTATGTTTATCACCTTATACTTGTTTATGTGTTTGAATATGCGACCTATCATTCAACTAGATCTAGTGATACGTACCAAGTAATCTAGATACCGGGATAGATCTCCATATCGTGTTTCATATTACTGGACCAATAGGATCACAAATAATGTTCTGTCTTTGTCTTTGAATTATGAGCTTAGTTGGACCGGTAGGTGACCCGTTTATGTTTCAGCAATCATGCTCTTAATTTACTGATAAAGATTGGAATAGTGGACTACCAATATATAAATCACCGTCAAACAATAAGTGGGTAAAGTCCCGTTGGGCTAGGGTTTTAACATGATCATCACTGCTTTAATTCTCTAAGATAGATTATAATTAAACTAAAGGATGCTTTATGCGGATGCGTTAATTGTGACAGGATTAATCATGTCTAGGTCTTAGGATGATGTCCCGCCTAAGTCTTAAGAATGATATGCCGCTTCGAGATAAGTAAATCATTGCACTAAAACAAACAAACCAGCATTGAACCAGATTTAATATGGCTAATACAGTTTTCTATCATTTGGCTTGTATCGCTTTTCTATATCTTCTTCTTTTATGTTTATTTTGTATTGAATTAGTATATGTTTCCACCAAACCTGTGCCAGTCTCTCAGGCTGAAAACCCCCATATCATTAGACAACGTACCTAACATAGGTTTAACCAGTAAATAGATTCATTAAAATACTGATAGAATATAGGATTAATGTTCCACTCTTAGTGTTCATCACCCTACTTACCGCGAACTCCATCTTGACCGGGTACACTGCTCGTTAAAGTGTCGTTTTAGGTTTGTCGGCTAAATATAAATTTAAAACTTGATAATTAAATAATTGACCCTACACGACAGCACATCAGGTTTTTGGCGCCGCTGCCGGAGAGTGAATTAATTAAACCTTATTCTTATTAGTATTTCTAACCATTAATTATTTAGTTTAGTGTAATCTAATTATTTAAATTCTGTTTGTATTTATTCGCATTGTGTATTTTAAAATTGTTTGTTTAAATTCCCGCACTTAATTGTTTTTAAATAGTATTTTGTTCTGACTAATCACCTTATACGCCGTATCCACCAGTTGGATACGACGTATCAAACCTTCTGACCAGGACAGCGTATTAAGTTTTACTGTCTAAACAGCATATCTGTTTTCCAAACAATACGACGTATTCAGTTAACTCTATACAGCGTACTGATATTCAACAGACCTATATGACGTATTCAAACCAATTGAATACGGCGTATTTGTCATCTGATATAGTAACAGTAATAAAACCCCATCTGTTCTGATTCCACATTTGATTTCTCTCATCAAGACATATCCTATTGATTTATTATCATTTGTTTCAGGTAGTGCATGACAAGAAGTTCTACCAAGGAACTACTCTCACCTTTTGAAAACCCAGAACAAAATTTTCGCTCAAATAGGAGGCTTTTCGATACACCAAGTCTTGTAGAATCACATTCATCGGAGTTCGATCATATTTTTGACATCGAGGAACAATTAGAGGAAGAAGTAAGAGAAACAATGACAGAAACAATGGAGCAGTATATGAGCAAAACCCGAGAGAATTACGGGTCAGGCGTTGCTAGGCCCACAATCAACCAAGACATCCCCTTTGAATTAAAGGGGCAATTTCTCAAGGAACTTCGTGATAATACTTTCAGTGGCTAGGAACACGAAGATGTAAACGAGCACATTGAAAAGGTTCTAGAGATTGTTGACTTATTTCACACCCTAAAAGTAACTCAAGATCAAATCATGCTTCGAGCCTTTCCTGTATCCCTCATTGGAGCTGCAAGTAGATGGCTAAGGAACCAACCATCAGGATCAATTACAACCTGAGAGGTTCTCAAAACTAAATTTCTGAACAAATACTGTCCACCTGCCCGTACCGCAAAGAAAATAGAGGAAATCAATAACTTCTAGCAGGAACCTAATGAAAGCCTTGTCCGTGCATGGGAAAGATTTAAAGAGTTGCCGATGAAGTGTTCTCAACATTATTTGACCGATATGCAGGAAGTCATCTTGTTTTACAATAGGCTTGATGTTCCAACTAGACAAATCTTGGATTCAAAGGGTGTCATGCCTTCCAAAACTGCTGCTGATGCTAAAATAACCATCCAAGAAATGGCTGAGTACTCTCAGAAATGGCACAATGGAACATCATCAAGGACCAAAAGTACTAAAACTTCTGACGGGCTTGCTGCTATCCAAGCCCAACTCAACAATCTCGAGAGAGAAATAAAGAAAGTAAATATGAAAGTGTACGCTGCTCAGGTCGGATTTGAATTATGCAAGGGACCACATTATACAAAGGATTTTCCGCAAAAAGAAGAAGGAAAAACTTTAGAAGAAGCTTATTGTACACAGTTCGGTGCACCCTATCAACCTGGACGACAATATAGAGCAGCAGGGCCAGGATTCTACCAACGAAACAATGGAAACTCTTCGTACCCTGATTAAAGACCAAGCCTGGAAGAATCACTAACCAAATTCATGACAGAATCAGCTAAAAAGCATGAAGAAAACTCGAACATAATCAAGGAGATCCGAGCTTTCATTGATGTAGCAATAAGAAACCAAGAGCTTCGATTAAGACCTTGGAAATACAAATCGGACAGATGAGCAATGTTTTACAAGGAAGAGGGTTTGGAAGCCTACCCAGCTCTATGGAGACAAATCCTTGAGACCAAGTCAAATCGATCTTAACTGCTAAAGCTGATTTTTCTAGGATACACCGCATCGGATGTGGTCCATACGCCGTATCAGGCACACAACATAGGAGCATATTGTCTGAAACAGTCCCTTTCCTAGGACGACTGCTGAACTTCAGCTGTGATGATTAGAGAGAGGCACAAGATGTGAAGATTATGGATGCTTATGATCACACCTTATGATCACACCTTGCCTCAAAAAGAAAAAGACCCAGGGAGCTTTACTTTACCTTGTTTAATTCATAATATCTGTTTTGATAAAGCTCTTGTTGACCTAGGAGCAAGCGTAAGCGTATGCCATTTTCCACCTACACCAACCTTAGTCTAGGAATTTTATCTCACACTAGGTTAACCATCGAACTAGCTGACCGAACCATAAAACAACCAAGGGGTATTGCCGAAAATGTGCTAGTAAGGATAGGAAAATTTATTTTCCCTATAGACTTTATCATCTTGGACATACCCGAGGATGATGATGTCCCCTTAATCCTCGGACGACCATTCTTATCAACTGCCCATTCCAAGATTGATGTCTTCAAAAGGAAGATTACTTTAAGGGCCGGGGAAAAAAAACTTGTTTTCAAAAGTATTAAGCCCACCGCTTGCATAATAAAAATGGTCTTTGTGATAAAAAGTCTTGATTCAAAAACGAAGCTTATAGGAGAGGGTGATGAGCTATTCGACCCAACTTATGGTAATCACATAGAATTAAATGATTTGGACACACCTCTACAACCTAAAACGAATCAAAATGTTTTTGAGCCAACTTTTGTTAAAACCAACTCTTATAAAATGAAATTTTCTTGTGTAATCGAGTATAAGTATGTTAATGCTGACCTCCTCCCTTCCTTTCCCATTAACTTATTATTTAAAAACTTTTATTATTTCATAATTAAGGACAAGGATGAAAGGGAGAATCATGCCGGAACTTTGATCGATATACCTGTTTTCGTCGGAAGTTTTTTTATTATTTCAGGTTTTACCATCATTGACGATGAGGATATGACAAAAGACGTTGTGCTCGGCATGAGATATTGCAAGAAGTACACATCATGCCAAAGGATTATGAAGAAATTCGCTCTCGGGAATAATTGCGAGCGAATCATTGAGGAAGAATGAAAGAGAAGAAAAGAAAAAGGTCAAACTTAAAGACCAGCTGAAACAAAAGTGCTTCCCAAGAGACAACCCGATCATTTTAATTGTTTTTCGCATTTTAATTATTTGTTGCACAAGTCTATCTTCCCAAACACTCAATACGGCGTATCAAACCCCTCTAGATACGGCGTATAGAGATGTCTGGACGTTATCAGTTTTTAAAACTTAATATTTAATTTCCAGTAATTTAATTATTTCTACAGGAACAATATGGCGTATCCTAGGGTTTGGGATACGACGTATTGATCCCTGTATAGTTGTGTTTAATTGTTTTCTTGTACCATTACAGCGAGATAGAATTTGCACTTGTCTTCTAATCTCTTATACAAGACCTTGCTGAAACTATGATATGGTATATGCTGAAAAAGACATGTGTTGAACTTATCCGGGCATGCTGAAGCCCTAGTCAACACACCTTTTGTTCACGGACTCATCTTGGAGAATTATCACGAGCAAAACATGAGAGAGTTTTCTGTTCTAATTCTATTTTCCCTTATTATTTAATTGTTTTATCTATACAACGAGGACGTTGTATAATTTAAGTGGAGAGATAAAGAATTAGAACATACTTGTCTTCTTTTTTACAAAATAACAAGTTACGAGCTTAAAAGTGCTTAAAAACGGCTAAAATTTAAATTTTTTTCAGCATGACTTTTGCAAAAATCACTAGTTACATTACCTAACACACTATAACCCTTGATACATATTGTAAGAATTAAGCATATTCCGTTTCCAACTGTCTACTAAAATTCCACAAAATTATGAGTGTGCCGATGATGTAGTGGACTTTAAAACTTGGCCTGGTATATCACTCGAGACCGCCATGATTAGTACTATGGATTTAGATGGAAGAACAAGTTCAACTGATTAATTTTTAGGATTAAACCAAATAGCCTACATGTCATAAAAATAACTAACCACACTGGTTAGTTAAATCCCGTGTAACCCTTGATTACTCTCATT
>BQNB010184200.1:0-12331 GCA_026074375.1 Tanacetum coccineum
TTTAAAGCGAACGCGTACGAGAAAAGAAAAAAATAAATAGTGAAAAATGATAAAATGAATGATGTCATAAAATGACCTGAAAATATGGAATGTTACAAGAATTCCTGTTGTTGTCACGAGAGTAGTTGTTGTTATTGTTGTTACGGTAGTTACCACCACCGCCCTGCCTGTCAGACCCTTGACGGTCATTTTTCTGTCGGTCATCACTCTGACCGTGACTCTTGTGACTACCCTGCTGACTGTAAGGGTGATAACGGTCTCCACTCTTGTGCCTGAAAGAATAATTGGGTGGCACATGATATAAGGATAAGGATGATAAAACATGGAATAAGGTCTCACAGATTCGATTACTGAAAGTTTACCTCTTGTCTGAACGTTCGGACCTATCATAGTCATCCCTGTCACGAAGGATTTCCAAGTTGCGTGCAGCATCCGCAACCTGAGCAACATCCGTAAACTGTATACACATGACATGGTCAAGGATTGACTTATGAAGACCCCAACGAAAGTTCTTCGCCTGCTCTTCTGCAGTACCAGCAGCCTGTCCAAGAAAACCAGCTAGGCGGAGGAAACGCTGCATGTACTCAGTACTATTTTCACTCGCCCTTTGGCGGATGGAATGGTACTCCCTCTTCAAGCGCTCTTGCTCGGCTCGAGGGAAAAACTGAAGAAAGAACAGCTCTTTGAAAGCTGCCCAAGTCAAGGTAAGGACCCACGCATCTCCTCCTTTGGCCTGCTTATAGGCCTTCCACCAAGCTAACGCGTCACCCTCAAACTTATACACAGCCAATCTGGTCTTAAAAGCATCATTACAATCCATCACGTCGAAGATCTTCTCCATATGGGAGATCCAATTCTCAGCATCAACAGGGGCTACTGCCTTCTCGAACGAACGGGGTTTCTGCTTATTGAAGCGCTCAAGCCAAGTATGAATAGTGGCTGGTGGAGGATTACCACCCGAAGCACCAGCGCGGTATTCTTCGCGAACCTGCTCGCGAATCTGTGGGAGCATGGCATCCACGGCTGCCTGAACGGCCGCAGCGAGTTCAGCATCGGTACGAGTGTTCACCATCTGACATTTGCAAAAAGGGTTTAATGATTAAACGGTTAAAAGGTCAAAACGCGACAGAAGATAAACGTCGATTCTGAAGGAACCTAATGTCTACCCAATCCTCACAGGTCAAGTTTTAGAGCCTACAGGTCGGAAGCCTGAGCTCTGATACCATAATTGTAACGACCCAAACCCGCTCCGGAGAGTAGGCCGAAACGTCATAATCATGGTGTCATATCAAAGCATAATAAAGGCATAAAGTCATAAATGATAACATAGAACAAGGTGGAAAGCCGGAATCAAACATCGGCTCCCGATTATGAGATCAACATGAATAACGTAAAAGAAGTCTAAAGGACTAAAACATGTGTCCAAGATAGTATAGCACATCAAAGTGTCTGCGATAAAAAGAAAGGAAGCTAAATGGTCACTTCCTAAGCACACACTCTCTCAAGCCCAATCTCCCTCTAGATACCTGCCGTATAAGAAAGAGAAAGAAATACGGCTGAGCATAACGCTCAGTGAACGGATATAATAACAATGTAAGTAATAAGTATGAATCCTGGATAATAAATATAAAGCAGCGGAAAGATCATGAGTGTCATGAGGAAACCTGGAGAATGCGTCATGAAGAATAGGAAATAAACATGTAAAGCATGGTAATACGAAGTAAAGATGTCATGAGATATCATGGATAGTATAGACATAATAACAAGGAATGCCCACGAGCTCATATAATCATACATGTCATAATACTAATGTCGTGAATACATGCATATAATAGAGGGGCTGCCTCAACATGTAATAGAGGGGTGACCTCTTATAATAATATGGGTGGAGGGATCAGCTCCAATGTGATGGGATGTAGAGCACACACCAACCAATCACCATGAACGTGTAAACATGTAAACTAGGATGCACCCATACGCCCCTGAATAATAATGGCCAAACATGAAATATAATCTGGTAACATGAAAAGGGACGCCGCGTGAAATCACTCTCAACGCGAAAGAGTCGTGACACAGGTGCCTCATGTGTCACGGTCATGGTACCTCCATGACTAGGTGGTAAGTCATGTAAATCATGGTCATATAATAAAGACAAACAACCAAAAGAATAAGTCGCAATATATAATACTTTACAAGTATTATATAAGAAAAACGTAAGAAAATAAGCGTAACAATATAATTCGGCACGTTTTCGAAAATCACTTAACTAAATTAATAAAGAGTGCTTGCATAAAGGTAAACACACGTTTCAAAGTTACGAATTAAATAAATGACGTTTTTAAAGTTTTTACAAAACTTATTATTTTGTCTATTAGTCGAGAATTATGAAATGATATTTTATAATTTAGTATTTCGTTTTCTTGACGGTTTTAAGTTAAAATAGTTATCTCGTTTGTAAAAGTATGATTTTCGATTATTGTCGCGTTATTGTATAATTACATATAAAAATCTTAAAAACTATATAATTCGTCCGTTTATCGGGTTTCTAAAAATAATAGAATTCGTAGCGAAAAATACTAAGTATATAAATTTTTATAAATTTCGGCATGACCTAGTCGTTTATACTACGTGTCCATTTTTACCAAAACCAATGTTTTTTCCACTTAATCAATCAACCCGTGTTGCAAAATACGCGCGTGTTTCAATTTATATGTATATCTAGACAAGATCGAAAAATAAACAAAAATAATAAAACCAAACACACCCTAATGGTTATTAAACGCAATACCAAACGCCTTATATGGGCTGAACCAAACACCTCGGTTTTGTTGCCAAACGCAGAACCAAACACACCGTATACGGGCTGTTTCGCAACCAACCAAACGCTCCTTACCTACTAAACCAAACGCACCCTAAATGCTGCTAAACAGTTAACCAAACACCCTTTTAAACGCAGATCCAAACGCCCCATTTGGGCAGTTTAAACGCATAAACAAACACACCCGTTGTGCTGCTATGAAAACCAAACGCACTTTATGACTGATTTTAAAAACTAATCACACCCTTTGTGGGTTTATGACAGAACCAAAACGCATCCCTGGTGGTGTTTAAGAGGTGGTGGCGAGGTGTAGGGGCAGCGTGGTGGTGAAGTGGTTACGGTGGAGGAGGTGGCTGGCGTGGATGTGGTGGTAGCGGCTGCGAGATGGTGACGGAGGGAGGGTGATGACGAGGGTGACGCGGGGATGGTGGATAAAGATGGAGATGGCGAAGGTGGCGAGGAGATAAAGGTGGTGGCGTCGGTGGTTATGATGTTGAAGGTGGTGATGGTGGCGCGACGTGGAGTGGCATCGAGGTGGGAGGAGCGCGGCAGGTGGCGGCGTTGTGTTTTTTGGTGGAGACGAGGGTTGTTTAGGTGTGGTTGTGGCGGCAGCCGAATGTTGGCCGGAAAAAGGGAGGCACCGGAAAAACTTGGCCGGAAAATATAGAGAGAATGAGGGAGGCTAGAGTTTGATAATTATGAAATGAAACCCTAATTGATATCTATATATACTTGAAACTTATAAAATAAAGTGGCAAGTGTAACAAAGTATATGGTGGATTTTGTAAATATTTTCCCCAGGGACTGAAGTTGTAACTTTTGGGGAAACTTTTGTAAAATATTGGTTCGGGCCTCATTTCGGTTAGTTAACAATTGATTTAAATTACGAAAATTGCACCATTGTTTTCCAAATAGTTTTTCCCATTTAAATGAGTATTTACATGACTTATTTTATAAATGTTTTTTATAAAACTTATTTAAAATTCATTATTGTTTATTTGGTACCATTGGGTGTCGCGGGTAAACTTTATCCGTAAAAATAAAACTTTAACTTGAACCTTTGCGTTTTTAAATAAACGCTATTGAATAAAATATTAAATAATTTATTAAATATTTTCAATTAATAAAACGTGATAATTAAACATAAATTTAATTATTTTTGTGTCGCTACGCGTTGTTTTCAAAATTTTACGAGGTTATTTTAGTTATTTTCTGCTTGGTTTCAAGTCTCAGGTAAAACTAAAAAGTTGTCCGGAATGTCGTTTTACATTAAATTGCTTTAGAGTCTGAGTCGTGAAAACGTAATTTAGCGGGCCGTTTTTGATAAGTCAGTTTAGGAATAACATATATCTTCTCGTTTTCAAGTCAAATAAGTTTGGAAAATAAATTTGGAAATGAGCGATAATAATAGTAATTGTGATTTATTATTTAAATACGTTTCAAAAATTTACCGGCTAAGCGGTAATCGTTTTTATGTGACCGTAAAATGTCAAAAGTCAAAAAGTCAAGTCGGACTCGAAAAGTCAAAGGGTAAAATAGTAATTTAAAGTTTTGAAAATTGCCAGTTGTTACACACTCTCAGACTCATATTTCGCTGCGACCCTATTTGCCCGTGTCCTCAAGGTGTTGCTTGAAAATGTTGCCATGGGTAATTCTAGGATCCCATGTTCTTCATTGTATCCCTTTTGTGTGCTTCAAGTGCATGTAGTAGTCCTGCAATATTTTCTTGAGTTTTCTTATGCACACTAGTAGTTGTTCTTGAGATCCAAATCTTTTAGATCCAGTACCAAGTGAGGTACCTAGCTTTCTAGGTTTTCTAGTTCGGACACATGCAATCAAAAACTTATTCCAAAACTGCCTTGCCTTAGCCTTCCTGTTAGGAATCCGTTGATTTAATTGGACCCCCAAAAAATTAACTTGTCCCTCCTAATTAATCTCTTCCTTTATTGATGCTTTTATCGATATGTGAAACTTTTTAGACGCCAATGAGAGATCTTGACGCGTCTGTCTAAAAGATTCCTCCAGTTTAGATTGGTGCAACAACAATATGGATTGTAACCGTTTCACCATCTCCGCGACCTCAGTTAACCCTTCTTCAAAGCTCTCTACTTCCATTCCTTCTTATGAACAATAATATGGACCGAGAACAGCAACTTCGAATGATGAATAGTAAAATACGACGTAAACAATAATTTCCGGCACAAACAATAACTTTTTTTGAAACCCTAGAATCGAAACAGCTCTGATACCAATTGAAACGAATTGGATACATTTAGGAGAAATAAAGAACAATAACGATAAATAAAGATAGATGATCAACTTTCAAGAGGCCGATCTCTCTCCTAATAATGATATCAAATCACTAGTTCATTCATAATATTCAACCCCTCTCAATTAAAACCCGAATACCTTATTTATAATAAAAGATGCCCTAGACTTAACTTGGTCCTTAAGATAATGCAATAAAAGGAAACTAAATGGACTAATTAATTATAATGATAAAGTATAGCAATGCACGATCGTATCAAGTATGTTTTACGATTAATTGATAATCCCGATGGGCTTGGGTCAACTAACATAATCCCATCCATTGTGCAATGCAGTGTTGTATAGCTTATACCACATACAACTATCAAATACAACTATTTCCCTTTATTATACGGGATGTGATATCTTTTTTTTCATATAACATCAATTGTGCAATGTAGTGTTGTATAGCTTGTACAAAATGGTATATGTAACAAAAAATGATGTATTTACCTCTTTCCTTGTTATATACTTGTCGGCAAGTTTATATTTTCTGTGCGATATCTATCCAAATTATGAACTTGGCAAAAAAAATGTTTATCATTGTTGAAGATAATATGATGACATGATTTCCCACTTCATCGTTTTCAATTATACAAATACATCAATTTGTGTTACTTCGTGATACATACCATAGCTGCCATTGATGCAAATTTACGTAAAGTGTTCGAACTTGGTAAATATGCCTCGAACTTAAAAGAATATCTGGTTCAGCTTGGTTCCTTCAGAGGCTGCTCCTTCCTGTCCTAGCTGAAAATAAGAGAGAACACTGTTAGCTCGTCTCGGGTTTTGAATCCGAGACCAACCTCTGGCGTGAGGATAAGTATGAGAGTTGTGAGATAATTGCGAATAGAGTAGAGAGAATATTAGCGTGGTTCGGAGTGTGTGTAGACTTGCCCGTCCAGAGGAGCGGGCTTCTACCATTTATACTACTCGAACATTACCTAACGACACGAGAATCGTGGTTGTCGTTTAGGTTCAGCGAAGAAGTCATCGAGCTGGTACTTCCTCTGTTTTTGCTGACATGGTTGTCGTTACGCGTCAGACTGTCAGTGGTGGTCATGCGTAGTACTTCTCTGATACTCTGCCATTACACCTTTGTCGGACTAGCATCGACGCTGTTGACTCCAGACCTGGCTCGTCCTTCGACGGGTCAGCTTCTTCGGAGTACGATTCTGGATTAGGACGTGCTTCTTTGACAAGGGTGCTTGGCTTATTTGTTTCCTCTGGAAGTTCTGAAGGATACTATACGTCATCGTGTCCCCCTAGTCTAGTAATGGCATAATGTTTGTGTCATTGCTAGACTTCCTTGCCTAGTTTAGTTTTACTCGTATCTTGTTCAGGAGTGTCGTTTTGTCATAAATGAGCCATCAGTTTTTTACATGGCAGTTATTGTTGGTCTTCTTGGGGTCCGGCTTATGCAGAATGCGTCATCACCCATCTGACGTGGCTTGTTTCTTGCCTAGTATATTTTGTGACGTGGATAGATCGGAGGCACACACGTCGTAAACTCTTCATGCTTACATCACTGAATCATCACGTCGTTTGGGTTTTTTACCCTACCCTATAAATAGTCCCATTCTTTCTCATTTTCTTTTTGCTTTTTCCAAAGCAAAAAACACACACTTCTTCCGGAGCTACCTCCCCTACTTCGTTGCTACCTCGTCTTCTTTGGTTGTACCTAGGTTATTGCTATTTTAGGCTCCTTCCTTAGTAGGTATCTTCACTTCCCTAGTATTTCCCTATTTTCCTTCTTTTTATAATGGCTAAGAAGGATATGGACGTATATACCTCTAGGCTTACCTAGTCTCACTTAAATGGCTTGATTAGAAAGTATAATATCCCTTTGGACCTTCCCCTTAGGCCCCATCCTGCTAAGGCCGTTGTATCGGAGCTTCCGAATGACATGATTGCTATATACCATCGAATGTTCGGTTTTTCTGGGGTTAGGATTCTGTTTTCCTCTTTTCTTTTGTCTGTCATTAAGCACTTCAAGGTTTATTTTCCCAGCTTGGTCCTCTTGGTATGAACAAGGTGATTACCTTTGAGATTATGTGCCGGTCGTTGCAGATCAAGCAGATCATCACTCCCTTCAAGCTCTTTCAAACCCTTTGTAAGTTTTCATTTACTAAATGCCGTGCACCTGCACCTGTATGTATGGATGATAATAGGTCTTGTATGAAGGATTGGAAGACTGCTTTCTTTTATGTTGATCAGAGGGCTATTCTGGATTCTATGCCATGAATAGTAAAAACAGCCGTGCACCTTATGACGTGAATAGTAAAAATCGTTAGTGTAAAGTTACGGAATTAGTCCCTGAGGTTATCAGTCTGTTGCAAAGTTAGTTCTTAATGACTAACTTTGAAAAAAAAGGTTACTAAAATAGTCCATGAGGTTATCGGCAGCAAAGTTAGTCGACTAACTATGAAACGGACCGGTAACCCAAAAGACTATTTCCGTAAAAAAATTTATAAACAATTTACGAAAATAGTCTATGGGATTATCAGTCCGTTTCAGAGTTAGTTCATCGCGCTTCGCGACAAAACACGGGTTGCAAACCTTGTTAATTACATGTATTATAATCTGTCATTTTAAACACTGTTTTCGAGACATACGGAATTTGCAAAATTTCTTTCTTATTTTAGGATTAGTAAAACGAAAAATATTTTAGACCTAGAAAAGATGTTTATTTTATTTTTTTAAGTGGAGTCCCATGCATTCCGTGCCATCTATAAATACAACTGAAAAATAAATAAAAATCAGCGACTCAAATTAAAAAAATAAAAACCCTAATTTTCACAGACGACCATATCTTCCGTCTTCTCACCCTATTCCATTCACCACCGTTACCAAAAAAAAAAAAAAAGTCTCTTTTAATTTCTTCAAACATCAAAACCTTAATCTTGTTTTTAAAACAATTTCATCATCGGATTTTATAAAGTTTTTTTTTGATTTCCATGTTTTGTTTACCTGTTTACTGTTACTAATTAATTTAATTAATAATTACCTGATCTTTGCTTTTGTGTTCTAGGGTTTCATTCATTCAATTAATTGCTTTTAAAGTCACTCTCTCCAAGGATTCATATTATCATTAACCATTGTAAGTTATTACCTTTTTTATCAATCTTTATTGAATTCTTAATTATAATAAAAAAACATTTATTTTGTTAGGGGGTGTTTGTTTCGGCTTATATGCGGGCTTATGAGCTTATTTGATTTCGGCTTATATGTGGGCTTATGAGCTTATTTGATTTCGGCTTATATAACATAAGCTCTAATTTTCTGGCTTATATTGAGACTTATGTGTTTATATAAGTTTATCATATCCTAATAAACTTATATAAGCTTACAAGTCTCAAAATAAGCCAGAAAATTGAGGCTTATGTTCACATATAAACCGAAACAAACACCCCCTTAGTGTTTTTTTAAGAAACATATAAGTATTTATTAGTGTTTGGTTCATCTTATCTTCTAGGAAAAGCAGCTTATGCGCTTATCTTATGGCTTTGACTAAGCCATAAGCTCGATTTCATAAGCTCATAAGCTGTTAACAAGATTATCTTAGGGCTTTGCCTAAGCCATAAGCTCGATTTCATAAGCTCATAAGCTGTTAATAAGATTAAATCAAACATCCACATGAAAGTAAAGCTTTTTCTAAGTAAGCAGTTTGAGGGGGGTGTTTGGGATAGCTTATTCAGATTGGGTATATGCTTATATTCAAGTGCTTATCTATTATCAAAATAAGCATATACTTGTCTTGGATTAAGCTATTACAAACACTCTCTGAGATTGCTTATTATAAACCGATTACTCTTGGTGGGTTTAAAAAACGTACAAACACCGGAAAGTTTGAAGAGAAAAACATACCAGTTTTTCTCCAAGTTGAGGTTTAAAGAACAAAGTGAAGTTGTTTTCAGGTAAGCAGTTTGAGGGTGGGCGTTTGGGATTGCTTGTTGCATACTGCGCACATGCTTATTTTGAAGTGCTTATTTACTCTGAAAATAAGCATCTGCGCAGTATGCAACAGCAACTACAAACACCCTCTGAGATTGCTTATTCAACTGATTGCTCTTGGTGGGTTTAGAATAATAAGTTTACGTTTTGGGTGAAATAAGTTGTTTTTAGTAAGCTGATTATCTGTTTTTGCTTATAAGCATAAGCTGTTTAAGTAAGTGATCCTGAACACTAATTATCATTGAGAACATGATGGAAGGAAGATATTCTGTTACTATTTTTTCCAAACGGGGATTCCATATAAAATTCAAGTTGGTTTGGTTTTTGAATCTTGAATGATGCTGCCTTTGTAGACTTCAAGTTCTTTGTTGTCCTCGAAAGTATATAACATAATATTATTTTCATTCAAGTATACATTATATTTATGCCAATCTTAGTAGTTTGTTGGGACAAGCTAAGTTATTCAGGTGGGGTCGGTTGGAAGTATTTCATAACAAAGTCTTTTAGCTATATACTTAATGAAAACATGACATTTCCAAATTATTCAAAGTGAGACCCGTATGCTGTTAAGAAAGTTGAGGTTGACGTAACTTACTCGATCAAAGTCATACAATCTTTGTTTAAAGACTTTTTTAAATGTGTCGCTCACGTGTGAATGTAGGAATGTAATGTTTGACCATGTGAGTGGAGCTTCAGTTTCTTGTTAAAATGGATTGTGCCAATTGAAACTTCTTCTGTTTCAGTTTCTCAACCTGTTTATCTTTCTTCTATCGTAGCTAAGTATACGGAAGCAAATGATTTTTGAAGGCAGTCCAATTGTAGTGCTGTGTTTCTATGCACTATGGTGGTCAAATAGTTGAACACAATAATATAGCATCTTTCATTGATATATTTGTCTGTTTCTGTAGTTAATGTCTGTTTTCAAATATAATGATTATCTTATTCTGTACAATTTCTTTTGCTAGGACCCTGGTTTGAAAAATGGGAGAAAAATCAGACAGTAAGAAGGTGTCTTCACCATACGTTGTCCTCGAAAACCGACCCCTTGATCAATGGAAGGTTACTGAGCTGAAAGAGGAACTTAAGAAACGGAAATTAATGACAAAGGGTTTGAAAGAAGAACTTGTTAAGAGGTTGGATGAAGCTGTGCGAACTGAGATGGATGAGGCTAGTAGAAATCTTGAAAATGACTTGAACAATGAGGCTATACCTGAGGGTCAATCCGAGGATGCTGAGAACACCACAGATGTCACGGATGACACCAGGGACAAAAATGAGAGATTAGAGGAAGATAATACAGATGTTGAGATGGGAATGGATATGGTTCATGCTGATGATGGTCTGCAGTCATTAGCTGAAAAATCGGTTACAGAAGGTGAAGGTGAAGGTGAAAGGTAGTGTTTACTACTAGTGTCACCAACTACTCTCATATGTGGAAAAGTTAAGAAGTAGTTGAAGAGAGGTTTACTGTCGGAGAAACCCAACTCCCTGTTTGTGTGGCATCCTGCAGGGACTGAGGAGGGTAGGAGGGGATCTGAGGGGATGGTTGCGCATCAGCCACTGCTTCTTCGTGAATGAGGTCCAATGAGCAGTTGTCATTCAAAAATTCATCCAAAACTGAGGTAAGTTAGAGGGGGGAATCAGCGGACGTGTAGGAGGGGATAGTGTGTGTTCTGACGATTGTAGGTGGGCGCAGTTGGTTGAAAAACCATGTATGTACACCACATAATAGCGGTCCCACAAAAGCAAACCCAAGAGCAGTGAGACGGGAGAGCCTAAGGGGCCTGAAATCACCAGTCAAACCAAAGAAATAACACGTGGCCACGACCCAGGTAGGAAATATCAACAATAAAATGACAGAGTGTATTAGTAAATTCATGAGCCGATCAGACAAAAGTACAATCTGATTTCTCATTCTAATTTATTGAACTAAAAACTCTTTAATTTTTAAAATTGCCACTCAATTACTAAAATTACGGAAAAGTTGACACAAATTATTCATATAACTCAAAAAGAAAATTAAATAAAAACGTAATTTGCTGATGATTAGTCAAAAAAACACTAGGAACAAGGAGATAGATGCTAAGCCCGAAGTAAATCAATGGTCCATAACGTCCTAAATTCATAAAGGGTCAATTCAAACAAGCTCAGTACTTTCGCATAGCACAACAATATATAACTAGAAAGAGTCTCGGTAATTAACAAGATTTTGAAAATTTGATGATGATTAAGACACGACAAATACCCTTCTCGATCTTTCTTTACTACTCATGTGGAAATGGTTAAGGTAGTTGAAGAGGTTACTGTAGAGACCACTGTTGTGGCATCTGAGGGGGCGCAGTTGGTTGAAAATCAGACCACAGATGAGGGTCCAAACCAAGAGCCAGTGAACGGGGAGCCTAAGCCTGAATCACAGTCACCAGAAGAAGAACGTGCCAACCAGGTAGATGAGGTCAGCAAAGTACAATCTGATTCTATTTCTATTGATACTAGCACAAATACTGAAAAGAATGAACTAAAAGATAACGTAATTGCTGATGATGTCAAACTAGAGATAGATGCTAAGCCTGAGATGGTCATAGACGATAGCAAATCAGAGTCGGTTGAAATTGATGATGTTAAGAAAGCTGAAAGTACTGATCTTTCTAACGAAAGTGATAATGTAATTACTAATGATATCAAATTAGTTGGAGTTGATGAGCCACTTGAGGAAAAGGTTACTAATGAAGATATATACAACAATGATGAAAATGTTGATATTAAGAAAAATGACAGTGGAGATGCGGGTTCCTCTGAAAAACTAAATTTGGACAGAAGTTCTGGTGATGATTCAATGGAGGAGGATGCTTTAGATAGCAAGCAAATTGATTCAAAGTTCGGTTCTGATGAAGTGGATAAAAGTGAGAAAACTGAATTGAAGGTAGATGATACTGTTGATGTTATGGATGAGGATGTGCCTGGTGACAAGATTATTGCGCTTGCTGAAAAAGATAAAACTGGTCCAAGTGTGATATCTACCAAAAGAAAGCTCCATGGTAAGTATTGTTATTTCAAATAAGCATCTCATATATGTTACTTAGGATTGAATCTGCGATTACATCTTATTTTTACATAGTTGATGGGTGGGTTAATGATGGTTTGGTACTCGAACTTTGATTCATTAGGTGGCGTAAATGGGTCAACGTTTGAGGAATCAACCGTTATGAACCCTTATTTACTTTATGTTCAGTTTTCTCTACATGTCACATATCA
>BQNB010184202.1:0-12330 GCA_026074375.1 Tanacetum coccineum
CTTTTAATTGTAGAAAATGTTTTGTCATGTTTATAAAATATTTACAACATTTTATAAAAGTGTGAGGTTGAATAAAGCATTTATTTATTCATACCTTTAAGTGATGTATTTGTTGAAATGAGAATTTACTACTAATTACTTGTTTACGTTTAATTTTACGTTGAACGTTTTTATATTTTGTGATTATCAAAACGTAAAGATGTGAAAAAAATTTAGTAATGTTTTTAGGCATTATATTTTTATCAACACATTTATTCAAAACGAGTAAAAAGTGGGGCTATAAACTCACCTTGATCGGTGAAGTGAAGTAATGAGAGACCAGAAGAATAATCACACGGTAATGAACAACGGTACACGAACACGACCTAAGTATTATAGGTTTTGGTTTAGAATCAGAATAATAGAGAAATACGAATAATGCATAAGTGTTTACTAAAATACTTTCGTTAAATGTTTTCTAAAATGAAACGTTAGTAATCGTATGATCGTTAAAACGTTTGACTAAATAAAGTACTTCGTAATAGTAAGTATATATTATTACATAATAAGAATCAAGTAAGTATTATATTTCGGCATCTTACTCATTCCTTTATAAGTAGTCAATATATCTTTAATATAAATGTTTTCTAAAATATCTTCTAAGTATAAAGATTTTATAAAAATTTCGGCATGACCCGTTCATGTTTACACGTTTTCCATAGTCGTAGACTTTATTAAAATCACTCTCAATATCCATTTAACAATTCGCCTAACCTTTACATCTTTTCAAAATCAATCCTTTCTCTTTTGTTACAATGCCGAAGTATTAATAACCCTTATTGGGCTTTTAGGCCCAATAAGCCTAAACGTGTGACTCGAGATGTAATAAGTTCAAAATAAACAAATGTTAAGTAAATAAGAACTCGAGTCATTAGTAAGCTATTTAATAAGCTTAAATAAGCCAAGCCAAAACCTAATAAGCCAACCATGGGCCTAAAGCCACGGTTTGGGCTCTCTTGTTGGGCCGAAACTTCCTTAACTTGTACGGGCCTATTTGTTAAGTCTGATAAGTCAAACAAGTATCAAATAAGCTCTTGGTTCTCGAATAATCCATCAATAAGCCTTCAATAAGCCAAGAGTAATAAGCCGAACCATGTAGCTTATTATTTAAGCCTACGACTTAGTCTTTGTTTGTGGGTCGTGGCCCATTAAGCTCGTAAGTCCATATAGGCTTATTCAGCTCAAAAGCACTTTATAAGCTCTTGGTTCTTGAATAAGCTATTAATAAGCTTTCAATAAGCCAAGAGGGTTAAGCCGAACCATAGGGCTTATGGATTAAGCTCATGGTGTTGGACTTTTGTTGTGGGACGCGGCTTATTAGCCCATAACATATTTGGCTTATTTGTTAAGACCAAATAAGGCTTAACAACCTTTCCCAATCCAAAAAAGCAATGAAATAAGCTAATAAGCTAGAAAATATATAAGCCGAATATAACATAAGCTAAACGAACACCCTTTTGGTTTCCCTAGTGGGCCGACCCAAAAATAAGCTCAATAAGCTCTCCAAAAGCTTATTTATAAGCCGAAACATAAAATAAGCACATAGTCATAATTTTTATTACATAAAAATAACCACGATCACAAAACTACACTTTTCTTGTCCTTCTTTTATTTATTTTCGAAATAAACATAAACCCTTTTAAGGTTTATGTAGTTTTAAACCTTGATTTTTATAAACAAGTTGTAAATCTTACATTTATGCATTATAAGAATCACAAAAGTATAAGTTTTATGAGAAATAGATGACTTACAAAGAATGGTGATTTGAGACTAAATACAACCCAAACGTTGTGTTAAGACTACCCGAATATCAATACGAATCAAACCCGAATACAATATCTTGATCAAAAGTTGAAAAGGAATAAAAGTGTGTGTGTGTGTTGGTGGCGTTCGAACAAGAGAGGGAGAGAAGAGAGATGAGTGTGTGTTTTTGGTGTGAATGAATGAGATGAAATATGAAATGAAATGGTATAACTAGCTTAACTTGTAAGCCTTGAAATTTTAGATGTATGTGGGTGTGGGGTTAGGAATTTTGGACGCTAGCAAGGGGGGAAGGGAGGAGACCAATTTGATCTCAATTTGTTTGGACGTGCAAAGGTGAAAAAATTTGAATATCTAGATATTTTCATGCACATATAGACTAGTTGTTATTCACGGAACGCGCAAATACTGAAGTAAAAACTTTATCGAAATTTCTAAAATTTCAATTATCATCTTAAAAATTAAATAAAGTTTTCAATGGCAAACAAAGACGTTATTCTTATTACAGTTGAAAACTTTAGGGTTGCTGATAAGGAGCACACAACCCGATGTTTTGGGTCATGGGTTGATCGTTGGGAGTATGGTAGACGTGTTAAAAAATATAAATGTTTTCGAGTGGATGTGAAGCGCAAATCTATTAAAGATAAGGTTCATCGTAAGAAGGTGTTCGATGTTGATGATGCCCTTGATATTGAGAACTCTAGGGCGAGTTCTTTCCAAGTGAGGGGGATTCATGTTGACAAAACCAAGTTCAATGCGGTTCAGGATTGGTCTTCACCTAAGACATTGCCCGAGGTTAGAAATATTAAAGTGGCGGATGCGTTTCAAAAAGAAGATGAGTTAGAGTATGCCGAGCCTTTGGACGGAGAGGCGGAACAAGTTACATATGTCGTTCAACGAACTTTGTGTTTGCCTAAGGTTAGTGACTCTTCACAAAAAAAATATTTCAAACTAAATGCTCGGTTAAGGAAAAGATTTGTTCTATTATCATTAGTGGAGGGAGTTTGAAAATTTAGTGTCTAAGGCTTTGGTTAAAGCTTTTAAGCTTCCAACCAAACCCTATCCTAGTACTTATCAGATTGGGTGGATCAAGGAGGTTCTGGCACTTAAGGTGACTGAGATTTGTAAGGTTCCTCTTACTATTAGGAAGCATTATAATGAGTTGGTTACTTTTGATGTTTTTGATATGGAGGCATGTCATGTATTATCAGAAATACCATGGCAACATGATATGGACACTACACACCAAGGTAAATCAAATATGTATTTGTTTAAATGGAGCGGAAAAACTATTGCTATGTTATCTTTAGGTATCGTTTCTCCTAAGACTAAATTAGAGAACAAGACTTTGGTAACTTTGGTGGTTTCACCAAAGGAGTTACAAGCTGAAAGGAAGGAGACAGGAGTTTCTTATGCTTTAGTTGTGAAAGGCGTTGAAGATGTCACGGAGAATGCAATACTGGCGGTAATTAAACCCTTACTAGCTAAATTTGGTAAGATTGTGACGGATGATACACCAGATGCTTTGCTACCATTGAGGAATATTCAACACCAAATTGATTTGAGTAGAAATACCACTTTATTGGTGTCCATTAGTAACGAGGTTTTGGGTTTTGATTCAATTAAGGAGTTGTACGCAAATGATGAAGATTTTAGTAACATTTGGATGAAGCTAGAAACCAAGCAACATCAAGGTGAGTTTATTTTACTTGACGGTTATTTATTTAAAGGTAATCATTTGTGTATTCCTAAGACTTCCCTTAGGAGTCAATTGATTAAGGAGGGATATGCGGGAGGATTGAGTGCTCATTTAGGCCGAGATAAGACCATTTCTAGTGTAGAAAGTCAATTTAATTTCTTTTAATTTAAAAGGGATGTTGGAGCTTTCATGAAGAGATGTGTCGTATGTCAAGAAGGAAAGAGTAAAGCACAAAACACAGGTCTTTATATGCCGTTTCCCGTACCTAAGAGTCCTTGGGTTGATATTTCGATGGATTTTGTGCTTGGGATTCCTCGTACTCAACGGGGATTCGATTATGTGTTTGTTTTTGTTGACAGGTTTTCCAAGATGGCACATTTCATTCTCTGTAAGAAGACTTCAGATGCGGTACATATTGCAAGGTTGTTCTTTCAAGAGGTGGTTCATTTGCTTGGAGTTCCACAAAGACCCATTATTTCATATCGGATAATAAGTGTCTCGTCATTTATGTTGGACACTTGGGATGCAATTTGGGTACTTCTTTGAATTTTTAGTAGAGTAGTTACTTCTCATCCTCAACCGGTATGGTTAAACTGAGGTTTTTAATCGCACATTAGGAAATTTGTTACGTGGCTTTATTGTTAGAAAAAGCTTAAACATTGGAATGTGTCGTTCGGCCACAAGCTGAATTTGCTATATAATAGTGCGGTTCATAGTTCCACGGGATTTTTATCATTTGAGGTTTTGTACAAGGACTTCTCCAAGGCACCGTGGTCGATTTTTGCTCATTTATCGGGGGCTAAGAATAATGTCCAAGCAAATAGGATGCGTGGGAAGAATGCTTCAAGCTACCTCATCGAGTTGTGGCTAGCCAACATTACCGAAAGCATATGCTAAGTATAAAATTAAAGCAGGACATAAGCTATCGTTCCGAAGAAGTCCGTGTTCCAAGCTAGCGAGATGAGGTAATGGCGTGTTTTGCGTCGCAACAAAACACCTTTTTACCCCCGATGGGACTTTTAGCGATGTACGCCAAAGAAATATGATCCGTACAAAATACTTCGAAAGATTAATGATAATGCTTATGTGGTGGACTTTCCTATTACTATGAGTATTTCAAAGACGTTCAATTTGTTAGATATATATAAATTTCACTCTGGGATCGTGAATGAGGGCAAGCACTCGAGGAAGAGTTCTTCTAAAGAGAGGGGGAATGATGAGGACAAGATTCAAGAGATAGCAGATGACTATATGGATCACCTAGAGCGTGACAAGAGTAAGAGCACTGCCAAAAATAAGTAACCTTACTCCTAAAGATTGAGACACCATTAATTTTAATATTAATAACAAGATATGGTTTTCATATTTTGTTTATTGACTTTTTTTTCTGGTTTTCATATTTTGTTTATTGACTTTTCTTTTGATTTCATATTTTATTTATTCTTGAATAATCTTGTTGACTTTTTCCCCAAGTTTAGTTCTCCTATAATATAGGGCTTGAGTTTATTGTGTAGTTGTTCAATAATCAATAAAATTCACAACTTTTAGTCTTTATTTTCTTTGTGCTTCGACATGAACCCTAGTTAGGGTTTATAGCACGTTTCTGTTCTGCGTCAGCATCTTCTTTTTATTTTTCTCATTTTAGTTTTCATTCTCATGATCTCTTCCCTAAATCGTATTACTAGATAATGATGTTTTGTACAATATGAATAAAAGAAGTGATTATGAGAATAATTCATTGGTTGCATCAACCGAATTCACTTCTTCACACCTCAATAACTTAATAACCCATAAGTTAGGCAAAAAATTAGTCATGAGTTTTAAGTCTCTTAATCTTTTTTCCTATAAATAAATAAAGGATATGACATGATATGAGACTAACGGGTTTGGCGTAATATAAACAATGTTAAACACTAACTAAGAGCCGAGTAAGAATTTGTACAATCTAGTTTTTTATTTGCGCACGTCTTATGCTATAAGTGGTTGTACGTTTATTATATGATGCTTTGTCATTTTGTACATTAGATGAGTTCTGTGAACAATATACACCTCACAAGCACAACCAGATTCTGACCCCAAATCTGAACAAAACCGAGGAAGCCTCTTCTAAACATTCTTTTTTAATTACTCGATAACAGGTAGAAGATGTTGGATGGAGACATAAAAAGCAAAACTCAGGATAACTCACATTTTACAACTTACAAGTGGTGGACGTACGAGGATGGTAGTAGTACTTCGAGAATGGCCTCATGTGCTAAGGGCTTCATTAACCTTTTTTAACACTTGTTGCTATGAAATATATACAAGCTTAATTCCTTATTAAGGTAGACAAAACTTGAATGTACAATTAATGAAATTTTGTTACGCGAATTTGATATTGGAACTTTCAGATTTATTTTGAGAAAAGTTAACGTAGAAAGGTCGATATATATTTTGGATCAGCAAAGTAACAACTTAGATAAAGAGACGTCGAAATAAGGTAACATATTATAAGCAATTATTTCGTTGATTATTCAAATAACAATTACAAAGAAATTTTACATGAATGGATACATGTATATAAAATAAGGTCACCACCCGACTTTCCATTGTTTCTCTGTCGACCTCGATCTTCTTTGAATATGTGTAAAGAATCTTTCATTGCTAATATGGTTTCAGTTCGCAATTCTTAGAACAAACCTAAACTTTTGAGAATTGCACAAGAACTAACTTGCATGGTGGCTCACGACGAATGTTGCAAAAATGGTAAAAGATTGTGGATCCAACTCTGGAAACCAAATGTGATGAATGAAATTCGTCACCTAAGCGTTAGGAAGACGAACATAACCAGACCGTATTACTAAGAAGGCTATATCTTGTAGATACAGGTATATGTAATACCGGTACAAGTCATTAGCCCTTGATTGTGGGCTTGTGATCCATTAGGTTTAGGGTTTAATATTGCTTATTATTAAAGCTATGTATTTATTATAAATACATATGATATCACACATACGTAATTGATTCAATCAATAAAACTCTTTTGATATTTTACATGGTATCACAACTTTAGGTAAGATCCACCATAAAAAATTGTTATCCTCCGCTCATCGGCTACTTGCGTGTGATCCGGAGAGATCCCGATTTTTCGCTTTATTATTTTTATTTATTTAGGATTTTATTTTCGTATTTCATTTATAAACCTTAAACCCTAGCCGTCAAAACACACAAAATATGTTAAGTTGCCTTCGATCAACCATTTTTTTACTTCCTCATCTAATTCTTTTCATTGTCGAAGATCATTGTCGTTGACTACAAAAGTTAACCCCCAAATTGCCGCTCCCACTTAAAGGCAAAGCAAGTCGTGACATAAAAGAATAGCAAACATCATTAAAAATGGAGGAAACCTTCAAACAATATACAATTATGTTTTCAAATACAAGTCCGTCTTCGTGCAAACAATCAACGAAAAAGAGAAGTTAGAATGAAGAAAAGAAGGATAAGACGATTTCAACATTCTATCCAGTTTGTCTGTTCAGAAGACTCACGTTCAAACTGTGCGAGAGTGTTAGACGAGTCATTGGCACAAACCTGATTATGGGCTTGTGGTCCATTAGGTTTAGGTTTAATGTTGCTTATTAACAAAGCTATTAAAAAATCCTAATAAAAAAATAAAGCTAAAAACGACGGAATCCCTCCGGATCACCAGGGCATAGCCGATGACAGAAGGATAGAAAAATTTGTTGGTGGATCTTATCTAGAGCTCTGATACCATGTAAAATAGCAAAGAAAGATATATTATTTATAAACCTTAAACCCTAGCCGTCAAAACACAAAAAATATGTTGAGTTGCCTTCGATCAGCTATTTTTTTCTTCTTCATCTAATTGTTTTCGTTGTCGAAGATCATTTTCGTTGACAACAAAAGTTGATCCCTAAATTGTCGCTCCTTCTTAAAGGCAAAGCAAGCCATGTCATAAAAAGTAGCAAACGTAAAAAAATGGAGGAAACCGTCAAACATTATACAATTATGTTTTCAAATACAAGTTCATCTTCGTGCAAACGATCAAAGAAGAAGAAAAGAAAGAAAGAAGAAAAGAAGGATAAGACGATTTCAACATTCTATCTAGTTTGTCCGTTCGGAAGACTCACGTTCAAACTGTACGAGAGTGTTAGACGAGTCATTGGCACAAGCCCGATTGTGGGCTTGTGGTCCATTAGGTTTAGGGTTTAATGTTGCTTATTATAAAAGCTATTAAAAAATCCTAATTAAAAAAATAAAGCTAAAAACGACGGAA
Organism: Tanacetum coccineum; assembly: GCA_026074375.1. Taxonomy (NCBI): domain Eukaryota; kingdom Viridiplantae; phylum Streptophyta; class Magnoliopsida; order Asterales; family Asteraceae; genus Tanacetum; species Tanacetum coccineum. The sequence continues at coordinate 7,776 of BQNB010184202.1, forward strand.
TCCCACCAGATCACTGGCGCGTAGCCGATGATCGGAGGATAGAAAATTTTGTTGGTGGATCTTACCTAGAGCTCTGATACCATGTAAAATAGCAAGTAAAGATTTATTATTGAATTGTGTTTTTGTTGATTACATAAGAAGGTTGCATATGTATTTATAATAAACACATAGCTTTGTGAACAAGTAATCTTAAACCTAACCCTAATGGACCCCAATCCTAGGCTTGAGCCAGCTAACACTAGTCATCTAACAATGTTAGACGAGTCATTGGCCCAAGCTCGATTGTGAGATTATGATCCATTAGGTTTAGGGTTTAATGTTGCTTATTATTAAAGATATTTATTTATTATAAATACATATGTAGCATATGTATTTATATAAATACATAACTTAAATAATAAGCAAAATTAAATCCTAAACCTAATAGACCACAAGCCTACAATCGGATTTGAGTCATGACTCGTCTAAGTAGAATCTACATAATCATTCTTTAGTTATATAATTCTAAAAAAGGGTCTAAGTAAAACTATGGTGATGTCTCTAAACATTCGATAGAAAGGAGTCATGTTTAACACTTGATGCTATGAAATATTCACAAGTATGAGATTTCTTAATTTATATTCCTATGTAATATTTAAAGTAAATCAAAGTCACTTTTGAGTGTTATACATTTATCTTAAGAGTAAAGCACTTTTGAGGTGTTTAGATTTTTAAGAGTGCATAAATTTTGATGAAATAACACTTTAAAATAAGCACATTGAGCAATAAGCAATAGCTAATTATATACAACCACAAAATTAAGCACATATAGCCTACTTATTTGATATGCTATACCACAAACTTATATATATCTTATGAATCTGTTAACTAAAACTCATAGCTTCACTCTTGCTATTGCTTGAGGCCTGCTTTTTGATGTACTAGAGTTATTAGGAAGTGTACCTCTCGCTGATTCTGAAGCGATGTTTTATAAGTGGTTTTGATGTTCCTTTTGAAGCTTTCTCAAGCTTTTCAGTGACAACCCACTCATTCACTTTGCCAGTCTCGAAAAGTCCAATGAAAGTAGCTTTTGTCTGGTGGAGGGACATGACATTCTTAAACAAAATCCAAATCACTACCAAATAGAAAGACCTAAGAAATGAAAATGTAAGTTTAAGTCAGGATAAACACTCTTTTTCTATCAACAAAAGCTTAGGATTAAAAGATCCAGAAACCTCGGAGTTCCAACTGCGTTTAGAAGGGTTATGATGATCGGGATAAGAACCATGCCCCACTTAGGAATGGCGACTTCAGGTACCATCATAGCCATTGGAAGTACAACGCAATAGAGAATGAATGTATCTATATGTGCTACAATTTTTCGTATGAAAAAGAAACTATAGATCACATATTACTTCTTCCAAAGAGCCACTTTCTATATAACAAAGTAAAAAAAATCACAACATTGTTCATCAGTAGTATAAAATCTTAACATGTACTAAATAAATTGATTGTTATGATCATACCTTATTTCTTATGATCTCCATTGTCATTTTCCTGAAAAGGTTTGCTGGACCACAAGACCAACGATGTTGTTGGTAATGATAGGCTTTAAATGTACTTGGCAATTCACTTTTTACCTGTATTTCAAAATGAGTATTTCAGATGACAATGGGCTTAATTAATACAAATGCAGACAATACTTGCATAAACCATACGTTGATCAACATACTACGTTTTACTGTCTAATCTCTGTTATTTACTCTTATAATAAATGGTAGCTCACCTTTATAGAACCAAGGTACAAGAGCTTCCATCCTATAAGAGTAGCTCGGACCGCCAAATCCATATCTTCCACTGTCGTGCTGTCTTGCCATCCTCCAGCCCCATCTAGCGCAGCCATTTGCCAAACTTCAGCAGTTCTTAATGCAATTATAGATTTAGAATATCTTCGAACAAAATAATATCATCAATCATCAAATAATTTTCGTACAACACAAACCAACATATATAGTAGTTTAAAACATTAAAACCTATTCAGTAGAGGATTCTTATTTAGTTTTACTTATTTGAAAGCAACAAAAAAATGATTCTTAAGAACAAATTTGATTACCATCAAATCCAAAAAAGGCATATGTTGAAGAAACCCTATTCTTGCTCAACTTTGAAATGGTAGTTAAGTGACATCTCTTGCATTCGTGTCATTAAGCATTCATTTGAATTCACTGCAACGTAATACCATGACAAAACGTATTAGCTAGGTCTTATCAAATCTTAGTCTCGATCGACATATTCTAATACATAATTTATACTTTTACTTGTATATGATGTCATATATATGAGACAGATTGATTCATGTCTAAGAAGTAATTCCTACTACAATCCAAGCCTCATTCTTTTCTGTAATAGATTTTGTTTTAGTTCCTCAAATGTGCATAACTTCTTAGATTTATCATATAGAAATTAACAAAATATTACTTGACATTTTCTAAGAAAAATAGAATAATGCTATAAAAACCCTAAACTTAAAGTACACATGACCTAGTAGGAAGCCCACATCACCAAATGAAAATAAAGGATGAAACTCAAGCATACAGACCCTACGCAAAACCTCATTGCTCTTACTGAATAGTTTGTAGACCCATGCAGAAATTATCTACACAAAACTTAGGTGCTTAAACCAACCCCAACCATTTAACACGTCGTGTTATGTAACTTTAGTTACTAGTGCGCCAGACCATTTCTATCAGCGTATTCCACGAACTGATTAATTTTCTAAGGTACCCTTAATGCTTGATGTTTCTAGACTTGTGTAAATGCCTCTTGCTTTTAAGCCTTCCACTGGCTCATTTTATATCCTATAAATCTGCCACTCTACCACATCACTTCCTTATTATATATACTTGCAAAATGGATATTTATGATGATTAATGTAACAACTCGAGTTTTTGGCCGACGTTTATCCTGAGCCGCGATTTATTTTCTATTTGTGAATTTGGAATAATTATTTTATTTTCGTCATTTTTGGCCGTCTCGGCAAGAATCATCGTTTTGGGCTATTTCGTAAGCCATGTTTGAGATTTTATTTAATTACTCGGTATAGAAGTTTTAATGTCTCATATTTTTATTCCGGAAGCTAATTATAATAATGCTGCGGGTGTTTAAGAGGGAAGTTGTTTAATGTCTCATTTTTTAATTACGATGCTTTTTTTTTTTATTTGTTGTTTGTGAATAAATGCTATGAAACGGTTGTGAATGTAGCTTTGGCAGAAATCCAGGGAGTATGGCATTGTGTTTAAGTTAGATAAGAGTTTTATTTTAGGGGTGTTAAATTTTGTTTAGTGGTAGGATTATTAGTGGACGAATAAATAAAAAGAGGACATTTTGGACGGCGTGTATAGTCTCTCTGCGTTTATCTCTAAATTGAGTATTTATATTTGTTAGATTTGGTTTTGGTTGGTAATATTGGGGATTGGGTATTATAGTGTTAAAATTGTTAGTAAATTATTTTATATATATAGGTGTATTTTGTTGAATTTTAAATTATATATGGACAGAAGAGAAATGAGAAGGGGAGTAAAGAATAAAATTCTTTATCCTTTTGAGCAAGTTCTTTTGTATCATCAAATCAATAATTCCCAACAACCGTCATCGGCTTGCATGCATTGCGATCCGAATACATTTTCTTCATCCCTACACTAAACTAAACTCATCCCACTAAGAAAATACAACATGCATTGAGTATTTTTCAAGATTTTGATTTGAGCTTGTTCTTGGGTTTTTGATTAAAAATCAAGTTGGGTTAAATTAGATCTAAGCATTTTGAAAGGTTTGGGTTGTTAAAAAGATTAAGAAATGGTTGTTTCGGATTGTTGTTGGTTTCGGCTAGGATCAAAACAAAGGAAGAAGTTCGTGTTTGATTTAGATCTCGTTCATATTTGTTGTTGTAAGTATTATTGAGTTATATTCAATAATGTTTTTGTATTATTTTCTATATTTGAAGTTGCATGTTATGGATTCACACATGCATGGGTTAGATTAGGTCATTAAAGCGTTTGGATGATTGAAATATATTTAGATGACGTAGATAGGTTAGATTAAGGGTATTGTAAAGTTGTGGCGAAGTGAAAATCGTGTTTTACGGGGTTTCGGATTGGGTAAATTCGAGCATAAAGTTACGCAGCGTGTTTTGGGTGTATTAAAAATATAAAAACTTCTTTTTTTTCATTTAAGATTATGATAGGCCTTATTTTTATGAACGTTTCGGTAGGTGGATCGTTCCGCAACTCCTAATAACGAAGTTTTTACGGCCAAAACGAGATAGACAATTTAGATGTAAAAGTTTCAGCTATTTATAAAAAGTAAAGCTGTGCAGAAAATTAAACGCCCATTTCGACCACTTTCGAGTCCGTTTTGGCCTTCGGCGAAACACGAAAGTTGTCCGAAATGCCGTTTCGCTTTGACGGTGTAAATTTTAGAATTTAACGATTTGAAATGAAGAAATTAGACCAAATCGCGGATTAGAAAATATAGATATATATATATATATATATATATATATATATATATATATATA